>RXPK01000696.1:0-43249 GCA_004143645.1 Protaetia brevitarsis
AGAGATTCAACCGGGTGGTTCAGGAGCTAGGTTTTTTCACTGTCAGCTCTATTTTGCGTTATGAAGAAATCTTTCTACAAGAGTTGTATAGAATGGTGCTGCATAGCTAAAAATATTTTCAAAATACAGAGTTCGCGAGACTGAGCCTTGATTATAGCTTATTATTATAGCTTTATCTTTAGGGAAAAATCTTTCGACAAAGTTGACAGATTCAATGCCGCATACCGAACATTGTCGATATACAGGTGTCAAAGTAAAAACAAAAGAAAACTACTTAAAAACTAGTCACATTATAAAGATATTCTAAGTGTGGGGACACTTCAAGAACCGCTTCTCAAGTACCACCTTCCTCGACTCAGAGCGCCACATCTAGTAAAATAAAAAAGGCATACGTGTGGCTTTATACTACTCTTCGCACACCATAGGGCGTCGCCCTATCTAGAGCGTGAAATAGTGTGAAAAAGTCGACGCACTACCGTGCACGGAGAACGATTAAAAGGAAAATAAAGATGGCAAAGGGTAAGCGGATGGCACGGAATAGCTAATGAAATTAATAGTTAATAGGTTGGGGAGAAAATTCGCAAATTCTAATGTGATGGTGCGAGTTAGCGAACGTCTCTGAAGACCGAGAATGCCACTTGGCGATTCGACCGATTGGCAGTGTCAAGTGGCATTTGGGTGCCGATCGCCACAAGGCAGAGAAGGTGTTTGAGAGTGGGATGAAGGGGGAAAATGCCTCACGCATGTTCCTCCTACGATTGAACCTAAAATGGGGTGAGACGCGTTATTTTATCGAAAAAAGAGCCGATGTATATAGGTGTTTTTTGCCGGCGAAGTTGAATTATGGCGGGTTTGGGATTCAGTCGCGTCACCGTGAATGTCGCGAACTTCGGAACGAAGATTTTGGACGTAAAAGGGGTAAAAGGACCGTACATGAGTCGAAACGTGATCAAGAGATTAAAGGCTGAATGATCGCAAGATATGGAAAAAGTGGAAAAGTCATTTTGATGGTACTGATTGGCTAAACTGACTTATTTTTGGGTGATAATAATAGCGATTCAAGGTATATAACGTTAATTAGAAGGTAGAAAAGGTTTGCAATACACGCTCAAATGTTTGTGATTATGATTGTGCAATTTTTAGCGAAATAATTGAGCCAGGATAAGTAAATCCAAAACAAACGCACATTTGTGCGCTAATAGCGGCTCAGAAACTAACGTGGTGCGAATTTTTTTGAAACGCTTCCTGATCTTCGTTTAACAGTTAACCCTAACGGAGTGAAACGCGAATTTCTCTCAATATGAGTCAATTTATCGCTTCTCATATATGGCGAAATCGTAATTGTGCGAGTACGCGCGATTTTGTGGCATCGACCTGCGCTCAAAAACCGTATCCAGCATGAAATTATGCGGAACGTTTTCATGTTTATCTTAAATTGAACCCAAATAGGCACGAACCGAAATTTCTTTCAAAGTAAACGATTAAAAAGAATGTTGCAGGGGACACCTGCAAATTGGACGAACTGTTGAAGACGTTCGGCAAATGCCGCTAAAACCTACATAATTAGTGCGACGTGTTTGGGTAAGATGTACTCCAGCAAGTGAAAGAAGTCGAATTTAGAAAAACTTATGCTATACAGCTGGAAGGTGAAAGGAAGATGCGAATATTCCGAAAAATTGTAGTTCAGATAGAATGTCGTCAAACTAACAGCCGATTTGGAACATTGAGGTAGCTTTATTTTCGTTTACGGCTTAGTGTCGATTAAAAGGTGAAAACTTCGTAAATGGCGCCTCAGGTCAGTTGCGATAAGTGATTATTCAGTTTTCAGATAGATAATTGAACAAATTTCAAGAGAAATGTCAAATTATGGGACGCCCATATTCTCAATTATCGGCGATGATTCGGAAGAAGAGAGGCGCCGTAGATAAGCGGAAAAGATAGTAAAAATGACTGGATATAGTGGATGAAGCTCCGCGTAATGAAATTCACGCGCAGGTACCCAAAATATTGCAAAATACTTGAGGTAAAGGCAGCGTCTTTTTGCCGATACGGCATAACGGACAATAACGAAAAAGACAGTAAGTGGATGTTTTCGAGAGTTTTATGAATTAAATAAGAACAGTGAGAGATCTTATAGCATCGCAACACACGTAACATAGCTAAAATACTAAAATAGTGTAAAATAAATTGAACTGTCAGTCATTGCCATGCTTTAATTTATATTTATTATACAAAAAGTATAGATGCATTTGGCTCAGCGGGTTCGTGTACGACAAACGCATTTCGTCGACCGACGGTGCCGGGTTCGAATCGCGGACGTGGCAAGTTTTTTTTTTTAATCGTACCTTTTTATAATTGTGCTTTACGGTTGCAAGACATGTTATTTATTATGAAGCCAATAAATATACAAAAAACATTTATTTTATGTACATTGATGTCCAGAATATTTGGTGCGCCACACAAGGTGCCAAATGTCGAAAAAATGCGTCCAAAAAATACAAAAGCATGAATATTTTCTAACAAAGTTGTTGGGGTTTTGTGGTTGCTGAATTCAATTCTGACAATATGTTTTAGCAAAATAAAAAGGCGGATTGAATATAGGAAGAAAAATTTGAAATAGAGGAGAACATTTTGCAACAAATTTTCGTACGCAAAGCGTTTTTGAGGTCGCTAAAATTGATTCTGATATTAATTTTGGAAAAACAAAATGGGGACGCAATGGGGGAGAGAGAATTTGAAATATAGAAAGCAATTTTTTTTTTTAAAGTTCGTGACTTATGCGATTTTTTTGAACCACTATTTGCGAATATAGAAAAAAAAAGATGGCGCGACGAAATGGAGAATTTATTTTTAAAAATAATATTTTGCAACAGACAATTGTGGGTGCTTGGATCGTTGAATTTGATGCTGATAAATTGTTTGGAAGTAAGGGAAAAAAAAAAATAGAAACGATATCGCGAGAATTTTTTTTATAAAAACAATAAGATGCTGCCCAACTAATACTTCATTAAACCGATATCAAACAAATTAAATCACAATTAAATCAAATTAAAATAAAAACCTTCATTAAAAAATATGTACAATTATTAACGGATCGAGTAAATATTTATTAGAATTCTCCATATAATTTGAAATAGATTCAACAATCCCTTTAAAATTAAAATACCATCTTTTAAATTGTTCATTACAATCGCATTAATCATATATTATATACATGGCATTCCACGTAAGTGGTTCATTAAAAGTTTATGATGTCTAATCTATTTACTTATATTTGAGATTTTGGCACCATCATCTGTTCGATTGAAACTATAAATGTAAAATACTTTAAACCAAAATATCACTTCCGGTTGACCGGAAATGGACGTCAACTTGTTATTTAAATAGAATGATATAATTTTCTTTACATTTGGGATTCTACGGTCATAATATGACAGTCTTCCTTAGCTATTGCTATAGCTACATGTTGCCGTTTTTGAGTTATTTAAGTTTTCATTTTTTTAAGTCATAATCATGCATCATTGAGAAATTAATATCTCGGTTAATACCGCAAATAGAGACTCCAAATTGCTATTTATGAATGCAGATATAGCTCTACGAAATGGTACGTCCACTTCGCATTCTAATATACAGAGTGTTCAAACTGAAGTAACAAAGTGAATATTTTCGAATGCAGAAAACTCAATTTTCATAAATAGAACAACCCTGTATTTTAAATTCGAAATTGGGAGGTAAAACATCATCCCCTATCATTTTGTATTAGCACTCCCTATATCTATCTTTAATAGATTTTGAGATATGAAGAACTTTTGTAGAACAATCTAAGTCTTTAGGTTTAAATGTTCGTAGATGGCTCTGAATGGGATTTATGTCAAATCATGTGTCTAACCATAAGTGTGTGTGTTGGTATGTGTGTATGCCAATCGTAATTACATTTTTGAACAATGCAATATAAATAGTATTAATGAATGTATCATACCATTGCATTTGATGCGATGATATTGTTTGAAAAATAAAATGACGGATAGAGATGGAGGAAAATTGAAATATAGGGAAAATCGTCAATATTTTTTAAAAATTGTAACTTATTGGATTATAAAAGGGAAATAGGGAAATAGACAAGGAAAACGCAATAACGAAAAAGAGAACAGGGAAAGGGAAATAGAATTTGATTACAGCTCTATTTGCTTTCAGAAAAGAAGTCTTATCTAACAAAAGTTTTCTATAATTAATGCCGCATAACCTAAAAATATATTTGAATACAGCTGTTCCCGAACACTGCTCTCTGATTAAAGCTCTATTTTTGCCTTTACGGAAAAAATCTTTCTGCAAAAGTTTATAGAATTTAATGCTGTTGTAACCTAAACTTATTTAAAATATACCGGGTGTTCAGGAAGACTGGGTTTTTCATTATAGCTCTAATTTTTACTTTTAGGAAAAAATTTCTGTACAAAAGTTGTACAGAATTCAATGCTGCATAGGTTAACAATTTTTCCACTACACAGGGTGTTCACGAAGATTGAGTCTTTGATTATAGCTTTATTTTGCTTTAAGAAAAAAAAAACCTTTCCAAAAACAGTGTTATAGAATTGGAATGCTGCGTAACCCTAACACATTTTTTAATATACGGAGTTCAGGAAAGATTGTGTTTTTCATTATAGCTCTATTTCTTGCTTTAGGAACAAATCTTTCCACAAAACTGTATAGAATTGAATGCTGCATAAGTTAAAAATTATTTCAAATATACCGGGTGTTCAGGAAGACCTAGGGTTTTTTCCATTATAGCCTATTTTGCGTTGGGACAAATCTTTTATATAAAAGTGTTATAGAATTGAATGCTGCATAAGCTAAAAATATTTTCAAATACACACGGGTGTTCAAAAAGACTGAGTTTTAGGAAAAGAAACTTTTTGACAAAAAGTTGTGCAGATTGCTGCATACCCTAAACATAGTTTCGACATACAGGGTGTTCAAAAGCAAAAACAATAAGAAACCACACTTAAAACGTATTGCACATTGTAAAAGTGCAACTTCTCTCGAATGGGGACCGACTTCAAGAAACCACCTTCCTCAAAGTAACCACCTTCCTCAGTACACCTTCTTCACTGACTAGAAGCGCAGCTCTAGTATAATATACTAAGTTTGGTCAGTAGTAATACTTTTCCCACCTCTCTTGTCGCACACCATAGGCGTCGCCTATCTAGAGCGTGTAAATTGAGTGTGAAAAAGCGCACGAACTAACCTGCACGGAAAACGATAAAAGGGAAATAATAGATGGGCAAAGGGGTAGCGGGGATGGCACGGGAATAGCGCGTATGGAAATTAATAGTTAAAATAGTGTAAGGGGAGAAAATCGCGGAATGAAATCGCGATGGGTGCGGGTTAGCGAACGTCTCTGAAGACCAGAAATGTCACTTGGCGAATTTCGACCGATTTGGCATGTCAAAAGTTGGGCAATTTGGTGCGATCGCCACAAGGCAGAGAAGGTTTGAGATGGATTGATTGAAATGCCTTCACGCATGTTTCTCTTACCGATGAACCCTAAAAATGGGGTTGAGAGCGCTCATTTTCTCAAAAAGAGCCGATTTATATAGGGTGTTTTGCCGGCGATGAGTTTGGAATATGCGGGTTTCGTGGGATGTCAGATCCGCTGTCACGGGTGAAATGTCGCGAACTTCGGAGACGATTTTGGAACGTAAAAGGGGGTACAAGGGACACGTATGAGGTCGAACGTGATCAGAGAGATGTTAAGAGGCTGAATGATCGCAAGCATATGGAAAAATGTGGAAATTGTCATTTGTGATGGTACTGATTTGCTCTACACCTGACCTATTATTGCGTGATAATAAAGCGATTCGAGTAATATAACGTTATTGGAAGGTTGAAAAGTTTTACATACCGCTCAGAATATGTTGTGATTATGATTGTGCAATTTTTATCGAAAATCATTGAACCAGGATCAATAAGAGGCCAAACACAAAGCGCACAATTTGTCGCGCCAATAGCGGCTCAGAAACCGTAACGTAGTGGCGAAATTATTTTTGAAACGGCCTCCTGTATCCTACGTTTAAACAGTTTGAACCTATAAATGAGTGGAAACGACGAAATTCTCTCAATATGAGTCAATTTATCGCGGTCTCATCATATCTGCCGAAATCGTTAATTGTGCCAGTGCACGCCAATTTTGTGCATCGATACCGGCTCAAAACAACGGATCAGGTATGAAATAGTGTCGGAACCGCTTCTTTCATGTTTAATCTTACAATTCGAACCCTAAAATAGGGCAGAAACGCGAATTTCTTTCAAATTAAACGATTAAAATAGATATGTTTGCAGGGGAACACTGTCAAATTTGACAGAAGTCGTTGGAAGTACGTTCGGCAAATGGCCGCTAAAACCTACATAATCAGTGCGACGTGTTTTGGGGTAAGATGCTACTCCAAGCAAGTGTAAGAAGTCGAATGTGATTTGAGAAACCGAGTATGCAATACGCTGGAAGGTTGAAAGGGAAGATGCCGAATAATGCGCGAAAAATTGTAGTTTCAGACAGAGCTGATCGTCTAACCTAACATGCCGATTTGAAAAATTTGAGGTGGCTTTATTTTCGTTTACGGCTTAGTTCGTCGATTAAAAGGTGAAATAACTTTCGTAAAGCGCGGTCAGATATAGTGTTGAAAGTGATTATTCAGTTTTAGATAGATTTGAATAAATATTCAAGAGAATTGTCAAATTATGGACGCTCATATTCTCAAATTATCGCGATGAATTTCGAAGAAGAGAGGCGCGTAGATAATGCGGAAAAGATAGAAAATGACATGGATATAGGTGATGAAGCTCTGCGATAATGAAAATTACGCGCAGGTACCCAAAATATATGGCAAAATACTTGCGGTAAAGCAGCGTCTGTTTGCCGATACGGCATTACCAGACAATAACGAAAAAGGGCAGAAGGGGTGTTTCGCGATGTTATTAATTAAATAAGAACAGTGAGAGATTCATAGTCATTGCACACACGTAACATAGCTAAATATACTAAATAGTGTAAAATAAATTGAACTGTCAGTCATTGCCATGCTTCAATTGTATGGCTCATTTGAATTTCAAAAAGTATAAGATTCATTTAGCTCAGGGGTTCGTGTACGACAAACGCACTTCCGTCGACCGACGGTGCCGGGTTCGAAGCGCGACGGGAAGTTTTTTTTTTATAGTACATTTTTTATAATTGTGCTTTAAGGTTGCAAGACATAATTATTTATTATTGAAGCCAATAAATATACAAAAAACATTTATTTTATGTACATTGATGTCCAGAATATTTTGGTGCGCCACACAATGGTGCCAAATGTCGAAAAAACGCTTCCAAAATACAAAAACATGATGTCAGTTTCTAACAAAATGTTTGAAGGGGTTTTGTGGTTGCTGAATTCAATTCTGACAATATGTTTTAGCAAAATAAAATGGCGGATTGAATATAGGAGAGAAAATTTTGAAATATACGAGACATTTTGCAACAAATTTCGTACGCCAAGCGTTTTTGAGGTCGCTAAATTTGATTCTGATATTAATTTTGGAAAAACAAAATGGCGGACGCAATATGGGGGAGAGAATTTTGAAATATAGAAGCGCAATTTTTTTTTTAAAGTTCGTGACTTATGCGATTTTTTTGAACCACTATTTGCGAATATAGAATCAAAAACAAGATGGCGCGACGAAAATGGAGGAATATTATTTTAAAAAATAATATTTTGCAACAGACAATTGTGGGTGCTTGGATCGTTGAATTTGATGCTGATAATATTGTTTGGAAGTAAGGGGAAAAAAAAATAGAAACGATATCGCGAGAATTTTTTTTTATAAACAATAAGATTGCTGCAACTAATACTTCATTAATACCGATATCAAACAAATTTAAATCACAATTAAATCAATTAAAATAAAACGTTCATTAAAAAAAAAACAAATTTCCAATTATGTATATAATTTACTTTCTATACAATTACGTTAATATATTTATTAGAATTCTCATATAATTTGAAATAGATTCAACAATCCCTTTAAAATTAAATACCATCTTTTAATTGTTCATACAATCGCATTAATCATATATTATATACATGGCATTCCACGTAAGTGGTTCATTAAAAGTTTATGATGTTCTACTATTTACTTATATTTGAGATTTTGGCACCATCGTCTGTTCGATTGAAACTATAAATGTAAAATACTTTAACCAAAATATCACTTCCGGTTGACCGGAAATGCACGTCAACTTTGTTATTTTAAATAGAATGATATAATTTTCTTTACATTTTTGGATTCTACGGTCATAAATATGACAGTCTTCCTTAGCTATTCCTATAGCTACATGTTGCCGTTTTTGAGTTATTTAAGTTTTTCATTTTTTTTAAGTCATAATCATTGCATCATTGAGAAATTAATATCTCTGTTAATACCGCAAATAGAGACTCCAAATTTGCTATGTTATGAATGCAGATATAGCTCTACGAAATGGTACGCACACTTCGCATTCTAATATACAGAGTGTTCAAAACTGAGTAACAAAGTGACATATTTTCGAATGCAGAAAACTCAATTTTCTTAAATAGAACACCCTGTATTTTAATTCGAAATTGGGAGGTAAACATCATCCCCTATCATTTTGTATTAGCACTCCCTATATCTATCTTTAATAGATTTTGAGATATGAAGAACTTTTTGTAGAACAATCTAAGTAGCTTTAGGTTTAAATGTTCGTAGATGGCTCTGAATGGGATTTATGTCAAATTCATTGTCTAACCATAAGTGTGTGTGTGTGTATGTGTGTACGCCATCGTAATTACATTTTTGAACAATGCAATATAAATAGATATTAATGACATTGTATCATACCATTGCATTTGATGCTGATAATATTGTTTGGAAAAATAAAATGACGGATAAAATGGGAGGAAAATTGAAATATAGGGAAAATCGTCAATTATTTTTTAAAAATTGTAACTTATTGGATATTATAAAAGGGAAATAGGGAAAATAGACAAGGAAAACGCAATAACGAAAAAGAGAACAGGGAAAGGGAATAGAATTTGATTACAGTTCTATTTTTGCTTTCAGGAAAGAAGTCTTATCTACAAAAGTTTTCTATAATTTAATGCCGCATAACCTAAAAATATATTTGAGTACAGCTGTTCCCGAACACTGGCTCTCTGATTAAAGCTCTATTTTTGCCTTTACGAAAAAGTCTTTTCTGCAAAAGTTTTATAGAATTTAATGCTGTGTAACCTAAACTTATTTCAAAATATACCGGGTGTTCAGGAAGACTGGGTTTTTTCATTATAGCTCTATTTTTACTTTTAGGAAAAAAATGTTTCCTACAAAAGTTGTACAGAATTCAATGATGATATTCTTTGGAAAAATAAAATAGCGGATAAAATGGGAAGAAAATTGAAATATAGGGAAAATCGTCAACTAATTTTTTTAAAGTTGTAACTTATGGGATATTATAAAAGGTAATAGGGAAAATAGACAAGGAAAACGCAATAACAAAAAAGAGAATAGGGAAAGGGAATAGAATTTGATTTCAGTTCTATTTTTGCTTTTAGGAAATACCGGGTGTTCAGGAAGACTGAGTTTTTTCATTATAGCTCAATTTTTGCGTTTAGGAAGAAATCTTTTCCACAAGAGTGTTATAGAATTGAATGCTGCATAACCTAAAAATGTTTTCAAAAATACCGGGTGTTTAGGAAGACTGAGTTTTTTCATTATAGCTCAATTTTTGCGTTTAGGAAGAAATCTTTTCCACAAGAGTGTTATAGAATTGAATGCTGCATAACCTAAAAATGTTTTCAAAAATACCGGGTGTTTAGGAAGACTGGGTTTTTTCGTTATAGCTCTATTTTTGCGTTTAGGAAGAAATCTTTTCCACAAGAGTGTTATAGAATTGAATGCTGCATAACCTAAAAATGTTTTCAAAAATACCGGGTGTTTAGGAAGACTGTGTTTTTTCACTATAGCTCTATTTTTGCGTTTATGAAGAAATCTTTTCTACAAGAGTGTTATAGAATTGGATGCTGCATAAGCTAAAAATATTTTCAAATACACCGGGTGTTCAGAAAGACTAGGTGTTTTCACTATAGCTATATTTTTGCGTTTAGGAAGAAATCTTTTCTACAAGAGTGTTATAGAATTGGATGCTGCATAAGCTAAAAATATTTTCAAATATACACAGTGTTCGCGAAGACTGAGCCTTTGATTATAGCTTTATCTTTGCCTTTAGGAAAAAAATCTTTTCTACAAAAGTTGTACAGATTTCAATGCCGCATAACCTAAACATATTTTCGACTATACAGGGTGTTCTAAAAGTAAAAACAAAAGAAAACTACTTAAAACGTATTGTGCATTATAAAAGATGATTCTCAAGTGAATGGGGACCGACTTCAAGAAACCGCCTTCCTCAAGTACCACCTTCCTCGACTCCTAGATGCGCCAGCATCTAGTTAATAATAATAAAACTTGGTCAGCCTGTTCTTTTCTACTCTCTGTCGCACACCATAGGCGTCGCCCTATCTAGAGCGTGTAAATTCGGCGAGAAAAACTATTACGGCTAAGGATCGGGAAGCGGAACAGATTAAAAGGGAAATTGTAGACGGGCGAACGGGCGACGACGGTCGCACTGGACCCCGGGTATTTAGGTTTATCGTTAAAAATAGGGAAAGGGGAGAAAATTCGCGGAAATGTAAATTGTGATGGGTGCGGGCGCGCCGAACGTCGCTGAAGACCGAGAAATGTCAATGAGTCGGATTCGACCGATTTTGCATTGTCAAAGTTGGGCAATTTCGTATGTTCGCTGCGAGGCTGAGATAATATTTGAGAGTGGGGTTAATGTTGGAAAGACGTCTCACATGCTTCATCTTACGGTTTGAACCCTAAAATGGGGTCGAGATGCGTTATTTTTCTCAAAAAGACCCGATTCATAGAGGCGTGTTTTGCCGGCGATGAGGTTGGAATTATGGCCGGTTTCGTAGATTGTCAACAGCATCTGTCACACGGTAAAATGACGCGAACTTCGGGAGACGATTTCGAGCGTAAATGGGGGTACAAGGCACACATAATGAGTCGTAACGTGACCAGAGAGATGTTGGGAGCCTGAATGATTCCTTAGCATATGGAAAAATGTGGAATATTTCGAGAATAATAGTCATTTGCGATGGTATTATTTCATAACCTAATCTGCTATTTGGGCTACATAATAGCGATTTAAGGTAATTTAAGATGCGTAATACACGCTCAGATATGTTCTGATCATAATTATGCAGTTTTTAGTGAAATTATTGAGCAACGTGCGAGAGAGACGTCAAACTATCGAACCACGAGAAGGGCCGATCGTCGCGCTAATTTAGCACAAAAGTAGATATTACCGTAAAGTATGGTCGATATAGGTTCGCACGTGAAGATATTACCGCTCCAATGCCAAAGAGTGCCCTACTAGGGCTCATTTCTACAGAATGATTTCGATTATGGAGTCATGGTTCGCTGCCCTGTCAAAGATAAATTAATACCAATATGTTTCTTTTAATGAGGTAAATTTGGTAAGAGTTCCGTACCTCGACCGCTGAATTCACGATTTATATGGACACTAACGGATGGAACACGACTTCTGAGCCCAAAAGAAACATTCATTTTTTTATGAAATGAAAAGAAAGTAGTGAAAATTATGTTTTGAAAAGTGCTTTTCCATGTTATGGTCGACGCGATTTTGACGTTTATTAGGTGTGGCAGCGGCGAAAGTTACTAAATGTAACCAAAAAACGTTCATAAAGTGCGCGAAATACAAACTTTCCGTCGAGGTAGCGTAAATTAATTTTGGTAAATATAAGTGAATTGATAGTTATGCAGCTCATCGAATGTTTTGAAATGGTATATTAGTTCTTCAGGACCTTAGATACACATATTTTACGTTTTATATTATCCGTATTATAAAATTTAATTTAAATTTGCATATTAATATGATGTAAAATGATTGTAATATACCGACTTGACTCGTTTAATTAAATAGATTTGAGAATATCATATTTGTCGGCTTTATCATTCCATTGTTAGTACCTTTAGGGAATAAATATACAAGAAAAGGAATTTATTTGTGTGGAGGTAAGTAAGTATTGTATTCCCCTCTCGGGACAGATGACGTCATCCGTGACGTCACGGCAACGATTCCAGCGCGTAGACAGAAGTTTTCGATTAGATTTGAAGCGAAATATAGATTATATATTTGATATATTCGGTAAGCATAATAAACAATAAATGTTACTAATGTACAAATGTATAAATAATACGGAGAACGCTAAAACCTATTTAAAATTAGCAGATTTGCGACTGTTATTGAACCACTAAAATAGTAAAGGTATTTGGTTTTATGTTCGTTGGAAATTCTTCTAAATTCCGTTCATTTTCGCTATATAATAATAAAGCCACCAATATAAATAGATATGATAAATAAACAATCGGTCGTTAGAATGCTGTAGTGTGTAGTGTATAGTGAACATATCTAATTTCCCACAACTTTTCCTAAGTAAGGGATAAGGTGATGCTTGATGTAAACTCTCTAGCCTCTCCTGATTTAATCTCTAGCGCCACATTTCTTTTCCGGGGCTTCTTTGACACAGAACTACCGTTTTATGTGGATTTTTTGCCCATCAACTCTAAATGTAGTAATACGGGGCGATATTGCTCTCTTTAAATTAAGTCCTTGTGTGCCACATTGTGTTTTGCTTTTCGTTGTAATGCTTTTATTATAATAGATATCGCAATTGATTTTAAACATTTGTAATATACAAAAACGTCCTATGTAAAGGAGATAAATCAAAATTGAGATTATTAAATCTGACTATTTGGCACATTTTTCGCATATATGATGTATTGCACCTACCTAACGGAATTGAAACTGTTTGAAACTTATGCATTAACATATACCCCAAAATCATAATACAACGAAAAGGGAATTTTACGAAATTTGGTTCATTTCTCAACGTAATTGATGCAGTTGATTAGAACCATGGTCGTTTATTTGAAATTTGTAGGTACAACAGCAACTGTTTATCTACTATTGTGAATATACATACTGAAACGGTCAGAATGTGCATAGCCGTCTCAAGTTCCGTTTCTCGCCCGCTGATTGCCGATTTATAGGTGCATTACAGATAGAGAATGTTTCTCGAGGCCGAAATGACCATTCATTTTTTAGAAAATGAAAAGAAAGTAGTAAACATGGTTTGAAAAGTGCTATTTCCAGTTATGGTCGATGCGATTTTGACGTTTATTAGCGTAAAATAATAGATATTTTATATTTCAATGTTGAAGTTACTGAAAATGGTGGCGGGAAGTTTTAAAGTTGCTTTATGGGTTTCTGAATACTTCCATAAACCGTATTTAAATATCCCGCAATTATTTAGTTCTAGCACTTCCATCATCAAAAACTAAAATTAATTGTATGTTCCATAGTAACATAGTCAATTTTTTTTATAATATTCATCTTTATGTTTTGAAATTTTCAGTTTTGTGGTCTGTGTTACATGTTGTGTATCGTTTATAGTGTTATTTAGTAAAGATTTAAATGCTTCAATGTCCTATGTTTGTGTATGTTTTGCGATATTTTGTTTGTACACGGTTATTTGTGTTTATATATTCTACTATTTTGGCTATATACAAGTGTACTATTTAGTGTAATAGTTATTTTTGATAATTTTCAATAACAGTGTAATATAAACTTGGTAAATTTGATATGTTGTTTTATGATTACATGCATTTTTATTGTTTTTGATATGTATTGGCTCTAGTATTTCTCTGTTCTTCTATATATGGTGTGAAATGTATTTATATTTTTTTCTTTGTTGCAGTTATTTTTAGTGTGTATGTTTTTTTTATTATTGGATGAACTATTATATAATTTATATAAGCGTTTCCTTTTAAATATAAAAGGAAACGCTTGTTTTATGTATGCTTAACTTTTGTTGACTTGTTCTACACTTTTGTATATAACAGAACGCAAATATATTTTTATTTTATTATTATGAAATAAATTAATAAAAATGTACGTGATTGTTTTAATTTTTTCCCTTAATATTCTCTCAACTTTAACATGTAGTTTAACAAAATTAATCTTAAAGTTAAATAAATCACTTATTTCATTTCACAAATTTACATAATCTTTTATTCAGCTGTTTTTTCTTAAAATGCCATCTAAACTGATTTGGTTCGTATTTCCGCCTTTACAACAATTATTTGGTTATTTACTAACTTTCATTACTGCCCAGTGTGACCACCACAGCACACCTAATAAACGTCAAATCGCATCGACCATAACCTGGAAATAGCACTTTTCAAACCATGTTTTACTACTTTCTTTTCATTTTCTAAAATGAATGGTCATTTCGGCCTCGGAGAAAACATTCTCTATCTGTTAATGCACCTATAAATCGGCAAATAGCGGGCGAGAAACGGAACTTGAGACGGCTATGACATTCTGACCGTTTCAATATGTATATTCACAATAGTAGATAACAGTTCTGTTGTACCTACAAATTTCAAATAAACGACCATGGTTTCTAATCAACTGCATCAATTACGTTGAGAAATACCAAATTTCGTAAAATTCCTTTTCGTTGTATTTATTTTGGGTATATGTTAATGCATAAGTTTCAAACAGTTTCAATTCGTTAGGTAGGTGCAATACATCATATATGCGAAAAATGTGCCAATAGTCAGATTTAATAACCTTAATTTTGATTTATCTCCTTATATAGACGTTTTTATATTACAAATGTTTAAAATCAATTGCGATATCTATTATATAAAAGCATTCCAACGAAAAGCAAAACACAACGTGGCACACAAGGACTTAATTTAAAGAGAGCAATATCCCCCCGTATTATTACGTTTAGAGTTGATGGGCAAAAAATCCACATAAAACGGTAGTTCTGTTGTCAGAGAAGCCCTGAAAAAGAAATGGTGGCCCTAGTAATTAAATCAGGAGAGCAGAGAGTTTACATCAAGCATCACCTTATCCCTACTTAGGAAAGTTGTGGGAAATTATATGTTCACTATACACTCTACACACTACAGCATTCTAACGACCGATTGTTTATTTATCATATCTATTTATATTAGTGGCTTTATTATTATATAGCGAAAATGAACGGAATTTAGGAGAATTTTCAACGAACATAAGAACCAAATACCTTTACTATTTTAGTGGTTCAATTAACAGTCGCAAATCCGCAAATTTTAAAAAGGTTTTAGTGTTCTCGTGTATTATTTATACATTTGTGACATTAGTACATTTATTATTGTATTATTGCTACCGAATATATCAAATATATAATCTATATTTCGCTTCAAATCTAATCGAAAACTTCTGGCTACGCGCTGGAAATCGTTGCCGTGACGTCACGGATGACGTCATCTGATCCCCGAGAGGGGAATACAATACTACTTACCTCCACACAAATAAATTCCTTTTTCTTGTATATTATTGCCTTAAAGGTACTAACAATGGAATGATAAGTCGACAAATATGATATTCTCAAATCTATTTAATTAAACGAGTCAAGTCGGTATATTACAATCATTTTACATCATATTAATATGCAAATTTAAATTAAATTTTATAATACGGATAATATAAAACGTAAAATATGTGTATCTAAGATCCTGAAGAACTAATATACCATTTCAGAACATTCGATGAGCTGCATAACTATCAATTCACTTATATTTACTAAAATAATTTACGCTACCTCGACGGAAAGTTTGTATTTCGCGCACTTTATGAACGTTTTTTGGTTACATTTAGTAACTTTCGCCGCTGCCACACCTAATAAACGTCAAAATCGCGTCGACCATAACCTGGAAATAGCACTTTTCAAACATAATTTTCACTACTTTCTTTTCATTTCATAAAAAAATGAATGTTCTTTTGGGGCTCAGCAAGTCGTGTTCCATCCGTTAGTGTCCATATAAATCGTGAATTCAGCGGTCGAGGTACGGAACTACAGCCGTAAATTTTATTTTTTTCAACCTCTCTATAGCTATGAGGGCAAGAATATCATAACAGTAACACGAATATAGTATATAAATCGGCCCTAGAAATGTCATTGGGGTTTTCGATATGTAGTGGATAACCAAGAAATCCTTTCCGATGAAACTAATATAATGCTTTTTTTAACATTTTAGAGCTAGATATCAATATAATATCGCAGCATCACAGAAATATACTACGCTACAAAGTTTTTAAAGTTCATCCAACAGCTCTCGGAAGAAATATTTTGACTCAGATATTGACCGATGAACATATGGCAGGAAATGCTATTTGTGCCTACGCTTGACCAAAATGAGAGGTGTCCTTCATTTCTTATTAGCAGTCACTATCCTCCATCCTTCGATAGTATGATAACATTTACTCGAATCAACTACGATGTATATATTTGGCTGCGCTCTCATTTATTAATCTATTCTGTATATATATCCAGGTATTTAGATAGCTATTTTCACCAATCTTATTACATGTAAATTATTATATCAAAAATCACTTATTGTAGAGGCCAGAACTTCAGATGTGTTAAAAGTTTATCGTAAAACGTCTCCCAATAAGTATAGAGCCCTTATGATCCTCCTCCGAAGAATGTGTGGAACGCTGTGATAATTATGAGGTAAAGCGATCAGCTGAAGAAATTAAATTATGTAATTTCAAAATGCCTATATTACTTGCATTGTTGAATACTTTATACATATAGTAAAGAATAAGTATAGTAAAATGGTGTTTTATTCAGAATATTATTATACTTTTACATATACAGCATAAAGAATACATAAAACGGTGCTACATTACAAATACATCATGCATGTTGTGACGCGTTCCAAGAATTTCGTATTAAATCAGCTCCAAATATTCCTGCACTAAAATACTTTTCGATCAACTTCAAAAAAGAAGACGCCGGTTTCTCCTATTCCACAACGCAAATTTCCGCTACAACTGTAAACAATGAAGCGCAGCTGCGAAAGCATCAGTCCAAATTCGACAAGATAACCTTCTAATTAACACTAATCCAGAATAGACCTTAAACAACACTTTACCGACATCACTCAAGTACAATATAAACGAAAATGCAAATTGCAAAGACAATAAGAAACAGCTATTATGTTGCAAACGAACGAAACAATATTCTATTATTGACAGTTGTCACGACAAAGATGAAGAAGGATAGCGTTCGGTACGCGATACGCGTATAACGTATTTAAGTGCGTTCACCCAAATAATTGATAGTGCAATTTGAATACATTATTAGTATAAGTAGTATAGAAAATGACATTCATTGAATTCTTATTAGATTAATTAAGACATAAATCGCAAATACTGATATCCGTCAGTTGCGTTAGGGCCAACATATTGTACAACGAAAGAAACACACACGCGCAATAGTAAATCATAACATAGCTAAAATATCTAAAATAAGGTAAAATAAATTGAACTGTCAGTCATTGCCATGCTTTAATTTATATTCTCGACTTAAATTTCAAAAAGTATAGATGCATTTAGCTCAGCGGGTTCCCTGTACGACAAACGCACTTCGTCGACCGACGGTGCCGGGTTCGAATCGCGGACGGTGCAAGTTTTTTTTTTATCGTACCTTTTTTATACTTATGCTTTATCGGTTACAATACATGATTACTTATTATTGAAGCCAATAAATATATAAAAGAACATTTATTTTATGTAGATTGATGTTCGGAATATTTTGGTGCACCACACAATGGTGCCAAATGCCGAAAAAACGCTTCCAAAAATACAAAAACATGATTCAGTTTCTAACAAATGTTAGAAGGGATTTTGTGGTTGCTGAATTCGATTCTGACATCGTATGCAAGCGTTTTTGAGGTCGCTAAATTTGATTCTGATCATGGTAGAAATAATACGGTATGCTTACGCGCATATCGAAGTTACGTCAGATAGGAGCATTAAATGGCGGCACATATATGATTATTATTATATTAAAATCGATTTCGACCGTGAGGGTTTTGTTAATGCGAGAGGTAAGTTTAAAAAAATCCGGACGGGGTTACGGAACAATATTTTAAAACGTTAAGGTGTTTTCAACAATTCATTTTCTAGAAAAACCACGAAAACACTTTGTAAACACACACGAAAGTCCGTACAATCGTAGAAATAAACACGAGCGCTACTAGATGGCGACAAGATAGATAAAGTTAATTTCAACTTAAAACGGGCTTTTTAAAATTAAAGCTGTATTTGAATTACATTAATTGGTGGTTGTGAATAATTTGGATTTTAACATTTTGCTATTTACCATACATGTATCTTATTGTTTTCGATACGCTCCTTAATTACGTCATCTGACCGGACTTGACGAATTTGAGATTCAAAACGAGCATACCGTATTATTTGTACCGTGATTCTGATATTAATTTTTGGAAAGATAAAATGGCGGACGCGATATGGGGGAGAGAATTTTGAAGTACAGAAGCGCAATTTCTTTTTTTTTTAAGTTCGAGACTTTTTGAGCCACTATTTGTCACTACTAATGTACTAATATAGAATCAAAAACAAGATGGCGCGACAAAAATGGAGGAATATTATTTTAAAAAATAATATTTTGCAACACACATTTGTGGGTGCTTGGATCGTTGCATTTGTTGCTGATAATATTGTTTGGAAGTAAGGAGAAACAAAATAGAAACGATATCGAGAATTTTTTTTATAAAACAATAAGATTGCTGCCAACTAATACTTCATTAGTACCGATATCAAACAAATTAAATTCACAATTAAATCAAATTAAAATAAAACCTTCATTAAAAAATATGTACAATTTATTAACGATCAAGTAAAAAAAAAAAACAATTTCCAATTATGTATATAACTTACTTTCTATACAATTACGTTAATATATTTATTAGAATTCTCATATAATTTGAAATAGATTCAACAATCCCTTTAAAATTAAATACCATCTTTTAATTGTTCATACAATCGCATTAATCATATATTATATACATGGCATTCCACGTAAATGGTTCATTAAAAGTTTATGATGTTCTATTATTTACTTATATTTGAGATTTTGGCACCATCATCTGTTCCATTGAAACTATAAATGTAAAATGCTTTAACCAAAATATCACTTCCGGTTGACCGGAAATGAACGTCAACTTTGTTATTTTAAATAGAATGATATAATTTTCTTTACATTTTTGGATTCTACGGTCATAAATATGACAGTCTTCCTTAGCTATTCCTATAGCTACATGTTGCCGTTTTTGAGTTATTTAAGTTTTTCATTTTTTTTAAGCCATAATCATTGCATCATTGAGAAATTAATATCTCGGTTAATACCGCAAATAGAGACTCCAAATTTGCTATGTTATGAATGCAGATACAGCTCTGCGAAATGGTACGCACACTTCGCATTCTAATATACAGAGTGTTCAAAACTGAGTAACAAAGTGACATATTTTCGAATGCAGAAAACTCAATTTTCTTAAATAGAACACCCTGTATTTTAATTCGAAATTGGGAGGTAACATCATCCCTATCATTTTGTATTAGCACTCCCTATATCTATCTTTAATAGATTTTGAGATATGAAGAACTTTTTGTAGAACAATCTAAGTAGCTTTAGGTTTAAATGTTCGTAGATGGCTCTGAATGGGATTTATGTCAAACTCATTGTCTAACCATAAGTGTGTGTGTGTACGCCATCGTAATTACATTTTTGAACAATGCAATATAAATAGATATTAATGACATTGTATCATACCATTGCATTTGATGCTGATATTGTTTGGAAAAATAAAATGACGGATAAAATGGGAAGAAAATTGAAATATAGGGAAAATCGTCAATTATTTTTTAAAAATTGTAACTTATTGGATATTATAAAAGGGAAATAGGGAAAATAGACAAGGATAACGCAATAACGAAAAAGAGAATAGGGAAAGGGAATAGAATTTGATTACAGCTCTATTTTTGCTTTCAGGAAAGAAGTCTTATCTACAAAAGTTTTCTATAATTTAATGCCGCATAACCTAAAAATATATTAGAGTACACAATATTTTCCACTACACAGAGTGTTCACGAAGATTGAGTCTTTGATCATAGCTTTATTTTTGCTTTAAGAAAAAAATCTTTTCTACAAGTGTTATAGAATTGAATGCTGCGTAACCTAAACATATTTTCAAATATACCGGATGTTCAGGAAGATTGGGTTTTTTCGTTATAGCTCTATTTTTGTTTTTAGGAAAAAATCTTTTCTACAAAAGTGTTATAGAATTGAATGTTGCGTAACCTAAACATATTTTCAAATATAGCGGATGTTCAGGAAGATTGGGTTTTTTCATCATGGCTCTATTTTTGCTTTTAGAAAAAAATATTTTCTACAAAAGTTGTACAGAATCGAATACTGCATAACCTAAAATTATTTTTAAATATACTAGGTGTTCAGGAAGACTGGGTTTTTTCGTTATAGCTCTATTTTTGCTTTTAGGAAAAAATCCTTCCTATAAAAGTTGTACAGAATTGAATACTGCATAACCTAAAATTATTTTTAAAAATACCGGGTGTTCAGGAAGACTGGGTTTTTTCGTTATAGCTCTATTTTTGCGTTTAGGAAGAAATATTTTCTACAAAAGTTATACAGAATTGAATACTGCATAACCTAGAATTATTTTTAATAATACCGGGTGTTCAGGAATACTGGGTTTTTTCATTATAGCTCTATTTTTGCTTTTAGGAAAAAATCCTTTCTACAAAAGTTGTACAGAATTGAATACTGCATAACCTAAAATTATTTTTAATAATACTGGGTGTTCAGGAAGACTGGGTTTTTTCATTATAGCTCTATTTTTGCTTTTGGGAACAAATCCTTTCTACAAAAGTTGTACAGAATTGAATACTGCATAACCTAAAATTATTTTTAAAAATACCGGGTGTTCAGGAAGACTGGGTTTTTTCATTATAGCTCTATTTTGCTTTTAGGAACCAATCTTTTCTACAAAAGTTGTACAGAATTGAATACTGCATAACCTAGAATTATTTTTAATAATACCGGGTGTTTAGGAAGACTGGGTTTTTTCATTATAGCTCTATTTTTGCTTTTAGGAAGAAATCCTTTCTACAAAAGTTGTACAGAATTGAATACTGCATAACCTAAAATTATTTTTAAAAATACCGGGTGTTCAGGAAGACTGGGTTTTTTCATTATAGCTCTATTTTTGCTTTTAGGGACAAATATTTTCTACAAAAGTTGTACAGAATTGAATACTGCATAACCTAGAATTATTTTTAATAATACCGGGTGTTCAGGAAGACTGGGTTTTTTCATTATAGCTCTATTTTTGCGTTTAGGAAGAAATCTTTTCTACAAGAGTGTCATAGAATTGGATGCTGCATAACCCGAAAATATTTTCAAATATACCGGGTGTTCAAAAAAATGGATTTTTTTCATTATAACTCTATTTTTGCTTTTAGGAAAAAATCTTTTATACAAAAGTGTTATAGAATTCAATAGTGCATAAGCTAAAAATATTTTCAAATATACGTGGTGTTCAAAAAAACTGGGTTTTTTTCATTATAGCTCTATTTTTGCTTTTAGGAAAAAATCTTTTCTACAAGAGTGTTATAGAATTGAATGCTGCATAACCTAAAAGTATTTTCAAATATACTGGGTGTTCAGGAAGACTGGGTTTTTTCGTTATAGCTCTACTTTTGCGTTTAGGAAGAAATCTTTTCTACAAGAGTGTTATAGAATTGGATGCTGCATAACCCAAAAATATTTTCAAATATACCGGGTGTTCAAAAAAATGGATTTTTTTTTCATTACAGCTCTATTTTTGCATTTAGGAAAAAATCTTTTATATAAAAGTGTTATAGAATTCAATAGTGCATAAGTTGAAAATATTTTCAAATATACGGGGTGTTCAAAAAAACTGGATTTTTTTCATTATAGCTCTATTTTTGATTTTAGGAAAAAATCTTTTATACAAAAGTGTTATAGAATTCAATAGTGCATAAGATAAAAATATTTTCAAATATACGGGTTGTTCAAAAAAATTGGATTTCTTTCATTATAGCTCTATTTTTACTTTTAGGAAAAAATCTTTTCTACAAAAGTGTTATAGAATTCAGTAGTGCATAAGTTAAAAATATTTTCAAATATACGGGTTGTTCAAAAAAATTGGATTTCTTTCAATATAGCTCTATTTTTGCTTTTAGGAAAAAATCTTTTCTACAAAAGTGTTATAGAATTCAATAGTGCATAAGTTGAAAATATTTTCAAATATACGGGGTGTTCAAAAAAACTGGATTTTTTTCATTATAGCTCTATTTTTGATTTTAGGAAAAAATCTTTTATACAAAAGTGTTATAGAATTCAATAGTGCATAAGTTAAAAATATTTTCAAATATACGGGGTGTTCAAAAAAAATGAATTTTTTCATTATAGCTCTATTTTTGCTTTTAGGAAAAAATCTTTTATACAAAAGTGTTATAGAATTCAATAGTGCATAAGTTAAAAATATTTTCAAATATACGGGGTGTTCAAAAAAACTGGATTTCTTTCATTATAGCTCTATTTTTGCTTTTAGGAAAAAATCTTTTATACAAAAGTGTTATAGAAATCAATAGTGCATAAGTTAAAAATATTTTCAAATATACGGGGTGTTTAGGACGACTGAGTTTTTTCATTATTGCTCTATTTTTGCTTTTAGGAACTAACCTTTTCTACAAAAGTTGTACAGGTTTCAATGCTGCATAACCTAAACATATTTTCGACTATACAGGGTGTTCCAAAAGTAAAAACAAAAGAAAACTACTTAAAACGTATTGCACATTATAAAAGATGATTCTCAAGTGAATGGGGACCGACTTCAAGAAACCGCCTTTCTCAAGTACCACCTTCCTCGACTCCTAGATGCGCCAGCATCTAGTCTTTAATGCATAAAAAAGGTCCGTATTGACCGCCAGGTCTATTCCTGTCATATACATTTATAGCGGTTCCCAGCGTTGACCGCAAATAAAAGTGATAAGGATGCCCCAGAGACATAAGTCCGGCATTGGTAATGACGTAGAGATCCATGGAAATAATTTACAAGCCAGTCTACATTTTCTCTGTTGAATGTTAAGTATCAAATTAAAAAATAACTTGATTTTATACAAATTCGACATATACAGGGTATTTCACGTAACTGGTTCATTAAAAGTTTATGATGTTCTATTATTTACTTATATTTGAGATTTTGGCACCAGTATCTGTTCGATTGGAACTATAAATGTAAAATACCTTAACCAAAATATCACTTCCGGTTGACCGGCAATGGATGTCAACTTTGTTATTTTAAATAGAATGATATAATTTTTTTATTCATTTTTGGATTCTACAACTATAAATACGTCAGCTTTCATTAGCTATTCCTGTAGCTACATGTTGCCGTTTTTGAGTTATTTCAGTTTTTCTTTTTTTTTAGTCATAATCATTGCATCATTGAGAAATTAATATCTCGGTTAATACTGCAAGTACAGACTCCAAATTTGCTATGTTATGAATGTAGATATTACTCTAAGAAACGGTAAGCACACTTTACATTCTAAGATACAGGGCGTTCAAAACTGAGGAACAAAGTGACATATTTTCAAATGCAGGAAACTCATTTTTTTTTTAAATAGAACATCCTGTATTTTAATTTGGAATTAGGAAGTAAATATCATCCCTTATCGCTCTATATGAGCATTCCCTATACCTATCTTTAATAGATTTTGAGATATGAGCGACTTTTTGTTAAACAGACTAAGTATTCTTTTTTTAAAAATAGAACACCCTGTATTTTAATTCGGAATTAAGAAGTAAATATCATCCCCTATCACTTTATATCAGCATTCCCTATAGCTATCTTTAATAGATTTTGAGATATGAACTACTTTTTGTTAAACAGACTAAGTAGCCCTATCTTTGCGTGTTTGTAGCTGGCTCTGAATGGGATTAATGTCAAATTCATTGACTAACCAAAAGTGTTTATGTATATCATTGTAATTACACTTTCGTACAACGCAATATTAATAGAAATGACTATTCGAACAGACATTCTTGTATGGTTATTCAAAAATAATACATGAATTTGACGTGAATCCATTTCAGAGCCAGCTACAAACATTTAAAGATAGGGCTACTTAGTCCGTTTAACAAAAAGTCGCTCATATCTCAAATCTATTAAAGATAGGTATAGGGAATGCTCATATAAAGTGATAGGGGATGATATTTACTTCCTAATTCCGAATTAAAATACAGAGTGTTCTATTTAAAAAAAAATTGAGTTTTCTGCATCTGAAAATATGTCACTTTGTTTCGTAGTTTTGAACACCCTGTATATTGGAATGTAAAGTGTGCTTACCATTTCTTAGAGTAATATCTACATTCATAACATAGCAAATTTGGAGTCTCTACTTGCAGTATTAACTGAGATATTAATTTCTCAATGATGCAATGATTATGATTAAAAAAAAAAGAAAAACTTAAATAACTCAAAAACGGCAACATGTAGCTATAGGAATAGCTAATGAAAACTGACGTATTTATAGCTGTAGAATCCAAAAATGAATAAAAAATTATATCATTCTATTTAAAATAACAAAGTTGACATCCATTTTCGGTCAACCGGAAGTTATATTTTGATTAAAGTATTTTGCATTTATAGTTCCAATCGAACAGATATTGGTGCCAAAATCTCAAGTATAAGTAAATAATAGAACTTCATAAACTTTTAATGAACCAGTTACGTGAAACACCCTGTATAGATATGATGAAGCTGCACAATTTATGATAATTACCTAAATAATGTACGATATATATCATCATTGTACAGCTACCGACATTATTGTTTAGCACTAGAACGAATGGCTCGGCGCTTTGACGGTGTTAAATATCTATGTCGGAAACTTTACCTCCTTTTTCGTTTATATATTTTTCTACGATGTAAGCTGTCATTAAAAAAGCACTTTAATCTGCGCTACACTTGACGGAAATTTTACTGCGGAAATTTCGTTCACTTGAAATTAACATAGACGGAATTTCCGTTTACTGTGACAGTTTTAGCGCTTTTATATCAAAAATCTACATTTAAAAGTAAGGTCGGCACCACACTCGACGTAATTCCATCGTGTAATTCGCTCATCAGTTTTAAGTGTATTATTTTTAATGCGAAAACACAGAAACTGACACATTAAGCGGAAATTCTGTCCATTTTAATTTAAAACGAACGGAATTTACACAGTGAAATTTCCGTCAAGTGTGGCCTCGGTCAGCGCGATTTACGCGACTGAATTTGCGCCACGGAATTACGACGAGTGTGATGCCGGCATCAATTTGGGATGGCTGAAAGCCTAGTACCTTCTTCTATGTAACAAGTAAATGCTCCGTTAGTGTAGTACAAATTTCAGAAATGTCGTACATACTTGCAACATTAGCATCTACCACATTTTGTGCATTCCATCCAATGTATGTATTTTACGCATTTTTTACATCTATGTCGCAAATATTGAATTATAACAACTTACCGAAATAACACTTTTGGCTCATCTGACTTTCGTAAATACCCGAAAATCAATTAAACCAATTAATATCGTAAACTCCTTTTAGAAACACATTTATGAAACTTTTAAAAAATATTCATACAATTTCCGGGTAGTGTGTTTTTAATTATAGACAGTGTATTTCCATAGTTCGGTTTGATTTTGTTGCATACATATTCTCTCGCGTTAGAATCCATGTACTATGTCACGAACTAACCCTTTTCACCTCCTACAATAAGTAGATACCTCCTGTTTAGTTTTGAAGAGGCGACAAACAGGCACTCGAAAGTCTTGCAGCTGCATTGTTCTAAACCTTTGTAGTACTAAAGCCACGAGTCGTTTAAAAGGCGATGCTTTAACGTCGAGGATCAGGGATCAATGTAACCTTGTCTAGAGCATATTTAGACTGCAAACATTCCGGCTAATAGGAATAGCCTCCCGACTTTGTTTCGCATGTGAATAACCGAACTATGAAAATAAATTAAGTTTCGATAACATTTTAAAGACAAAGTTTAGCAGTGTCATATAATTCATTAAAAAAAATTTCGCACTGCGCATCTTGTAAAAATATTAGGAAATTTACTTTACTGAAATAGATTACTCACACAGCTCATCTATATTCTACCATCTATTCCTTTAACATGGTTCTGTTAAGTTTCAATTAAAAAGATCCAGTACGTAAGAACAATTTAGCCTGTATCTGAATTTATTTTAAACGTCAAATGTATTTAAATCCTTTTTAATTCTAAGCGCACAGAAAACACTTTTGTTTTGTTAAAATACATTAGTAACTGATTCGGAACAAACAGCAGATATCATCAAGAAGGGCTGAAAATTTTACAAAAGACAAATGTTTATCGGTTTACTCCTACAATTTTTCATATTTTTTTTACAGGTATATTAAATCTATATTTCTCACTGATTATTCCAAGTCGCTAAATTACTCCAAACAAATTTCGGGCGGTAGTAATTTTTTAAAATCCAATTAGGATGTTACGTTTTATCTTTTCAACAAATGGTATCCAGTATTGATAAAAGAAAATGCCGCAGCGTTTAGGAACACAACACCGTGGCACTGCCGGATACATCATTTGATAAAATACTTTGCTCACACATGCTATGTGCATGTATACAAAACGCATACATACAGATGAAATACATACGGATACGGATCGTGCATGTTAAAGGCAGGAGACTAAAAATAACCGCTAATAAACAGGCAGTTAACTTCTAAAATTTTTATACGCCCCAAAACTGCATTATGTGATGCATGTTTAAAAATAGATCACATGTCATAGAAATAACTATATGTATTTGCTGTGCTATAGATAGATCAATGCGTGCATACGCTGATGTCGCTGACTGTCAATGACGTGAGTATGCGATTCATTTAATTGCAACTTTCTAATAGGGTAATAGGATAACGTGGCTAACAATCGCTATAAAGTAGCTGAGCTTAGTTAAAACGGCAAAATTAAACTCTGGTTATGAGTATGATCTAAAGATAGTATAAGGAAATGAATGACATAGTAATATATAAGATGGATGTCAAACCAGAACAGACTAAGAAGTAGTTACCGCGTGTTCACTTGGAAATTGTAAATAGAATATATATTATATTTTATATTTGTATAATTTTGCATATTTGGAGTCTACGAAATTCTCTAGTTCTCGTTTTCTTGATTACGAAAGAACTTTTTTTTTATTTTTCAACCTAATGTACTAATGCAAAAAAAAGCTGAAAATCCTTTCTACCGATTAACATGATTCTAAGCAAAAATACTGCAGTATCTTGTTTTCTACGCAAATTAGGAAATAATAAAGTACACTTTAAATGATTTTTTTTTTTTAACTCCCTTAATTCAGCAATCTGCCCGAGGGCAATAAGCTTTTGCTTTGACGTATTAACATGAATAGAATGGCTCCAGTGAGCCACTCTGCTTAATTATAACCTAAAGTTTTTTTGCGTCCTTATATAAATAAATAACTAAATACATTGGCTAAAGAAATCTGTTAAGTAAGTCTTTAGGTGTAAACCTTTTTAATCGTCGCACTTCGTCACACTGCACAAACAGTTGATTGGCTAATGTATTCGGATGAACTAACAGTCTTTCTTGGTACTTAATGCTACACTGGGTGATTACCTCCTTTACCGGGGCTAGTGGGATATCACGTAGGATAACTTCATTAGTCACATAACGAGGAGCATCGACGATGGCACGCAAAACCTTGTTCTGGAACCTCTGTAGGATGGCGATGTTAGAGTTGCTGGCGGTACCCCATAGTTGTATCCCATATGTCCAGACTGGTTTTAAGATGGCTTTGTAAATTAAAATCTTGTTATCAAAGGATAATTGCGATTTTCGACCAATGATCCAATACATTTGTTTGAGTTTAATGCCCAATTGTTTGCGTTTTGTGAATATATGTTTTTGCCAGGATAGTCTCCTATCTAGATGAATGCCTAAGTATTTAGCCTCGTTAGCTTGCGGGAGTTCGCAGTTATTAACTTTAACTGGCCGACATGTTCCTCTGCGCATTGTGAATGTGACATGTGTAGATTTAGAATCATTGGCCTTCATTCGCCATTTCTTTAACCAGTCCTGGATCTTATTGAGGCTGATCTGAAGATTCCTCGAAGCCGATATTGGATCTGAGTGGGAGGCAAGTACCGCTGTATCGTCCGCAAACGTTGCCATAATAGTGGATCTTGTTGTCGGTAGGTCATTCGTGTATAGAAGATAAAGGATAGGTCCCAATACACTCCCTTGCGGTACACCAGAGTGGATAGGATAGATGTCAGAATATTGATTGTTCTGTTTGACTAGGAAACACCTATTGGACAGGTAGGATTTTAATAGTAGATAATGAAGGAGTGGCAGATTTTTCCTTAGTTTGTAGTACAGCCCCATGTGCCAAACCTTATCAAAAGCCTGTGTAATATCTAGAAAGGCTGCTGAGCAATACCTTTTAGCCTCAAGATCTTTGTTTATTTTTTTGACAATTCTGTGAACCTGCTCAATGGTGCCATGTTTGTCCCGAAAGCCGAATTGGTGTTTCGGAATTATATTTCGTTCTTCAATGATTAGTTTCAGTTTTTTTACATAGATCTTCTCAAACACCTTCGAGAGCATTGGCAGTAAGCTAATAGGCCTATAGGAGGTGACGTCAGAAGTCTTTTTACCTGGCTTTGGAATCATGATTATTTGGGCTACTTTCCACTGACTTGGGAAGTAAGATAGTCGAAGTATTGCGTTGAATATAAATGTGATAAGTTTAATACATGTTGCAGATAGTTCTTGTAAAATCTTCCCGGTAATCAGATCAAAGCCAGGCGCCTTTTTTATGCTGATTTCTTTTAAGATTGTGTTTCTAACTTCGCGTTCTTTGATCTTTTCGATTGGCAGTTCCTTCTGGAATGGGGCCTCTAGGAATTGACTTATTCCTTCTTCATCTTCCTTCATACCTTCAGATTTGAACGGTTCGAAAACTGTTTGCAAATGTTTAACAAATACTTCTGCTTTAGCTTTGTCGTTTCTCGCCCATTGGTTATTTTGATCTCTGATTGGTGGATCAGCTTGCGGTGGTCTTTTTAATTTGCTAATTGCCCTCCAAAGGGAATAATCAGTCGTTTCAGTTGGTGTTAGACTTTGTAAATACTGTTGTATGTTTTGATTTTTTAGTTTCAAAAGCAATTCTTTCAGTTCTTTGATTGCTCTGTTTAGGTTACTCTTATTGGACTCGCTTCTTTCTTGTTGCCATTTTTTCCTCAATTGTCGTTTTTCGGCAATTTTCTGTAACACACAGTAAGGTAGTTCCTCCTGATGGGGATTGAGTTTAGTTGGAGGAGTGGCGAACCAAGCTGCTTCTTGAATTCTTTTCGTGAGTTCTTCCACCGCTATTTCGATGTCTATCGCTGTCTTAAGTGAGCATTTCAATGAGATAGATTCATCAAGTCTCTCCCTGAATAGGTTCCAATTAGTCCTTTTATTGTGGAGCGATGGTTGCTTCTCTTTGTTTGGAATCTGTGCGTGGACTGTGATTTTTACTGGGGAATGATCAGATGTTAGCTCTAGGCATGATTCTGCTTTGCATCTTTTTGGATCTATTCCTTTTACGGTGCAGAAATCTATTACGTCAGGGATTTTCTTCTTATCGGTGGGCCAGTATGTTGGTTGTGTTGTTGATATGCACTTAAGATTGCTAGCATCCATAGCTTTTGACAGTTGTCTGCCTTCGGCGTAGTTAATCGTGATCCCATCTAGGGTGTTTCGCATTATAGTCTCCACCAGCAATGAATTTGTTGCCGAGGGTGTTGAAAAATTCTTCATATTGCTCTTTTTTGTTATTATATTTCAGGGGGCAATAGATAGCTGATACAGTCAGTGGGCTAAATTCACTCTCAATGGTGACACTAGTTGCCTGTAGGTAGTCTTTTGCAAATTGCTCTCTTTCATATGTTTGAATATCATCTCGGATAATAATGGCAGTGCCGCCATGAGCCTTGTTGTCTGGATGTTTGGTATTATATATTTTATTTTAGGTATGCGTAGGTAATGTTTATCTGTGAGGTGAGATACAGATATTAACATGATATCTACTTGTTGTTTATTATAAATGTCTTCAGCTCCTGGGCGTGCTGTTGTAACCCATTAGCATTCCATATGACAATGTTGTAGCAATTTTTCGTCGCCATTAAGCCAATTTGCTGATGACTGTTGTCAGCAGTTAAGCATTGTACCATCTGCTCCATAAGCTTACTTAGCATTCCCTCTAATCTAGTCATATCGTTCGACTGAATGTTTGGTCCCGTGGAACTTTCTTGCTGACTGTTTTTTACTACATTAGCGAAGGTCACTCCTGGTTGTATGGGTTGCGTAGATATAATGATTTGGGGCTGTATGTTTTTCTTTTCCCTCAGAGTGGGATATAATCGCTGTTGTAGTTTTTGTGAACAATGCATCCACGATAATTGGCAGGATGGTCCCCATTACAGTTCACACATTTGACTTTCTCATCACGGGTTTTTCGGGGACAGTCTTTCGTTAGATGTGTTCCTGTACATTTTACGCATCTCGTAGTATTGTGACAATAATTTTTAGTATGTCCATATTCCTGACATTTCATACACTGCGGAATTATTCGTTTGGCGCGTGGTGGTTCGATCTGAATGATATTTCTACCTAGGGATTTCAAATTGTATATTTCCTTATTATTTTCATTTGGTTTTAGGTCAACAAAGAATATTGGTAGAGGATTTTTGTTGATTGAATGTTTCACATTGTGAATATTTACGGCTTCGTGTTTAAATTCAGCTAGTTTGGCTATTATTTCCGATTTATCCGTCGAGTAGTGTAAGCCTTTTAGGACAACTCTAAATGTTTTCTCACTTTTGGGTCTATAAGTATGATACTGCGTTTTTCTTACGTCTAATTCGTTGATTACCTTTGTAAAATGCTCAGCTTTAAACACTTGTATTTTGATCGTTTCCGGTCGTATGGTTTTTACGTTATAATTACCAAGAGTAATCTCTTCCAATAATTTGTGAATATGAGCCACTACACCAACGTTATACACGGTTATTGGGGGCGGTTTAGTTTCGGTTTTTTCGTTAGGTTTATTGTGCTTTTCATTTGTTTCTTCTTTTTCTTCACTAGATAGTGTATCAAATTTGTTAGCTGTTGTGATCGGTTGTTGAAGCCAGTATTGAGGTATTTTTGTTTGCTTGCGTGCGACTATTTCTTCGGGCCTCCGGAGACGTTTTTTATTTTGCACTTCTTGCCATTCATATTTGTTTTGGGTGATAGGTTGTGTGGTCGTAGTTTGATTTTGTTGGAAATAGGTCTGAGTCGGTACGTATTGTAAGGGTTGGCTTAGATGCATAGGAATCATTGGGTGCGCTTGCTGGGATAATCCCGACAATGGTTGGTAAATTATTTGTTGATTTGGATCTACGTACGAAATTTGTTGTTGGGCCATAGTAGCGGAGTATAAAACTGGGAGCTAGCCATTTCGGCTGCACACCTATATGTGATGTTTTGTGATTACCTTGTTTATGATTGTCTGTAACTTATTCGCATATAAGTTTGACTAAACAAGAACGTGTTTATTTCTTTTATTGTTTTTATCACGGTGACCTTACGGTCCCAGTGTTTTCTCACTGCTCACACAATTCACGCACAGAAAGAGAGAGACACAACCGTACTCTCCGAACGCACTGCGAGCACTTAAATGAATGAACAGTGTTTTTCTTAGGCGGAAAATGACATTTCTGTCAATCCAAAAAAATAATAATTCTGATCAATAATCACCTTTTCAAATTTAATTCATTATTATTATATTAAATTGATTATTACGTTTGACTTTCCGGAGCTATTAACCACAATCGATAGTCCATGCTGGATTTGATCATATTCAATGTTTGAGGGTATTTCTTTTGTTAACAACATACAACAACAGTTTTTAATTGGCTTTCTAAAGAACATGCCACATAACTTTCAGTTACAGCACTCGATTTCTATATTTTAATTGTAACATATCTCCTCCTCCGTTAACAAGAAAGGGGACGGCTGTACGCCTGAAGCAATGACCTCTATATGCGTCTACATTTTCTAAATTCAAATATGCTGCAGTTTCCCTTCGAAACTTCGCTGTGATGTTATGCCCAAAATGTTACCTCATATTTTTACCATATCTTAATTGTAAGAAGAATCGTTCACTCTCAGTATCATTTCGCAGATCAACATACTGCTTAATAATGGATCTATATGTCGGGTTGCTTATAATAAAGACCCTGGAGTGATAAATGTTCGTGTCTAGGATTTCTATAGTAATTTTGTCTTCTAAAAAGTATACCTACATTGGATATTCTTATTTTAAAGAGTTCATCATTCCTGCAGGTACCAGACCTACCAATAATCAAAGCAATCTAAATTATTTAAAAATAATTACATATGGTAGTCATGTAAAACTACTGCCACGATTTACTTTTAAACGTTTTTAAATAAGCCACCAACTTCCTACATGTTTGGAAATGTCAATATCATATCTAATGTTTAAGAAGCTTCGTAACATTGATTATGTTGACCATAGGATCCATGATTTCTTGTTTTCATTGCATTTTCTGATCCAATATTTGTTATTATTATTATTAAAGGTATTCATACTTGGCCTTTCTTCTCTCAGGTAACAAATTTGTTGTGGCCGTGATATCGCGACTTTATTTAGTTCTATCTGCAGGAGCTTCCAAGAATCGATGTTTCAAATAAGTTATACGCCAAAATATCAAAAACTATAAGTGTAATTATTTTCCATGGCTACTTCACAAAAATTTCTTTTGTAACACAAATAAGATAAACGCACATAAAGATTGCCGGAGAATGGTTAACCTAACAATAACAGTAATAGAAACTCTTAAGGAAAAAATAAAAGAGGCATGTTGCATGGGCAGAGCACCTAATCCCATCACCACAGCAACCCTGGAGATAAAAACAAAACGTCTGACTGCGAATTACACGAGATTATGCCAATAAAAGACTTACACCGGCTATTAGGTAAAAATTATCAATAACTAAATTAAAAACAGATGGAATAGATTAAATATTTGGCCGTACAATTGAATATAATGCCGAAACCTCGAATTTATTTAATTTCCCAGTCAATAGAAATAACCAAAGAAGCAAACCTAATTTCATGTCAAGAATAACGTTATTACTAAAAAAACAAGCGTGTATTAGGCTACGTAGTAGTATTTTAATCCTAGGTTGCATAGGTAAAATTATTAACTAATAGGTTGCATAATATGAGTTCTGAATGAGTCCCCGGGACTTATGTTATGCATTCTAGAGTTAAGCATGAAATTTTAAATATAAATAAAATTACATACTATACATTTTATTCTGTTTAAAAAGAAAGTAGAGGACGATACAGATAAATGTTCACTAGTTTTAAGATCCGCTGCATAGGTAAATATTTATTTTTTTCTAATTATCGAACAGTGAACTTTATAAACGTCTCCTGCGTATTGTTTTATCTTTTAATGAAAAGTAGATTATTATACGTATTTGTAAACGTATTTGATAATATAACGATATAATATCTATCACATACAGATTATACCCTGTAGATATCGCACACCATGTGGCATGCGTTGGACACTTGCCAGTTGCCATAACGCTTCTAGAACAGTGAAATGCTATTCTCACAGTTATATTGATTCAAAATGGATTTATGATGCTATACATACTGAGATAAAATAATACATAATTCCAGTTGAAAATAATATTAGTTTTTAACTAAGAGATATCATATTATTTAAAGCAACCATGTGACCACCACAAATAGGTTATCAGCTCTTTTTCCATACGGAATAATCGTACTGCTACCAATCAACTAATTTATTATTCATAAATATATTAAACTTAGATGAGGAACATGTAGACACGCATGTAGCAAGAACAGTTAGCTTTTCCAAATGGAAATACTAGACAAATAATAAGAAGCAAAATATAGCAGAATAACAGAGTTTCAATATTCAAATAATAAATTTATTTTGGTGTAGTCTACTTCATAAACCAATAGTCCTTGTTTTCTAAAACCACAAGGTTAGAGCTAATTGCCAAAGTTTTGTATTTTTCTGGTGCAAGGTGTGCACGCTTCACCTCTCATCATTTGCAAAAATGATGTTTTCAGCATTTCGCATAGTTTATGTTAATAAGATATTTAAAATAAAATTAGTTTGATTTCTTTTTTATTTCGTTTTGAAGAATAAATATAACAAAGAAAAACAGGAATTATAAATTTATTGCTTTTGAAAAAACAAGAAGGCTATGATTGTTTTAATGCAATCAAAGCTATATATGATTGAATAGTTAAAATAAGAAAATTTAGACTAAAATCGAGAATGAAAATCAGTGAATTTTACCCCGAAAAATAAGTTTGTTGATTTAACCGACAATTGCTTCACTCAACCAAGTTTTATATTTAACTCTATGCAAAGCATTCGAATTTTGAAATGTGTAAACGAATATTGTTAACCCAATCTGAGTTAGTATCCCTCCAATGAGATCAATTTCTTCGAACACAATTGAAATGTGTTGATTTGAGCTAAGATTAATTGAATAAACGCAAAAAAAGTGAAAACAACGATTTTTATTGTATCAATTTTTTTATTTAAAATATGGCTTTACGTGTATTATTTCGGTCTCTTACATAAAATGATCTAAGAGAACAAAATTTATTTAGTCGACATTCAATTTTGTCTTCTATCGGTCTCATATACTTCAATTTTTTTTTTGTTTAGATAAGTAAATAACGTCATGCACAATTTGCCTTACTTTTATAACCAACACTCCATCTCTCATCGTTTAAACGATGAAGCATTGGAAAATCGCATGGTGAGCACTTTAATTAGAACAGCTTCTATATTAAAACATTACATACAAAATACAAAAACTTATTCGCAACTAATCTTAACAAATTTTGTTAAATTCTAACCATAAATATTCATAAGGCTATTGCGTTTAAATAAAGGATATTATCCATACAAAAAAATTTTCGCATTCTTTCGATATAATTAGACCTGTGATTAACAGCCAGTCAGCAGTACTAACTTTGAACAGCCCATTAATCATAACGCAGCTACCACCTTAATTGCCAACTTATTCTGGAACAATTAAAAATTCACATTCAAGCGCCACTCAACTAAATTAGCAATCATTGTGAATGCAAGTGATTTTATTGACTTCGAACTTCACAATTTTAGTTTGTCCCTAGAAAATCCGTAGAAGATACAGTTAAATGATTGTTGGACGATTGGTATTAGTAAACATAAATCGATTTTTGATTTTGTCATAAAGTTATAATGTGTACCCACTACGCGTTTATACAGTGTGAGTCGTTAAGAATGGGAAATTCGGAAACTGAGAATCGTAAAGCCTAAAACATGAGGATTGAGAGCAACATGCCTTATACAAATGTTGCTCGTTTAAGACATACAGGATGTCCAAGTTAATAATTTTATTTCTAAATTTTCCAATAATTCAGCAAGTTTTCATAGAGTCAACGTGAAAACTCTATGAGCAACGGTAAAAGTGATGACAAATCCCTATTTATCATGCTGAAAACGTAATAATACCAATTTTCACGTTGATTCTATAAAAAATTTCTGAATTATTGGGAAATTTATTAGAGAATATATGTTGCCGATACTTTGTGTTTTATGGTTCGTATTTCGTGTAAAGAACTTGACATGCTGTTAGATGTCATTTACAATGTTCTTATAAGTTTTCAAACGTATATAAACTTAAGGTGCGTTCAAATTTGTGATACCTTAAAATATGTAAATAGATTTAAACTGCCTTACCTCACACCCAGAAGTGCACATGGCCCGCCTATGTACTTACTCGCCTTACGCCTAATACTACTAAATTTTGATCTGTTAATGGTGTCTACGTGTTATAATTGAAGCGTCTGTAAATCTGTAAATTACGTAGTTAGGTACACATATTGAAAGGGTTCCTTGATGTGAATATGTATATATAGTAATTGGGAATTCTGAATGTGTAAGTCATTTGGGATGAAGTGCGTTTCTAAAATATTTTGATTAAGGGAGTGTTATCACTGCTACCTAAACCAGCTGGCAACTCTGTTAATTTAAATGAAAGGCTCTGTATTTTTCAATTATTTTACTTCTTGTCAATTTTATGCTTTATATTTTTTAGCAGAGTCTAAAGAAGCTTTAGACTAATTTACCATGTCAGTTTAACTTACAATTAGGTTAATAAAACACAACGCTAATTACTTTTAAAGTTTAAATGAAAAAAGCTTTTGAGACATTTTTTTATGCAATACTCGACAAAGCCCGGCAAATATGCTTTCCTTAAACCTATAAGGTTGGGATTTTGAGCTATAAATAAGTATTTATTAAAAATAATTTTATTCCCAGTCACTTTTTATTTGATATGGACCATGAATATTTGATAGTACCGCCGAGTGGCACATTTTCTCCTGTGTTCTTATTAATTTATTGTAAGTAGTTGGTGAGTACTAATCGCAAAACATTGAAGTGTAATTTGCTTTGAATTTATTCATTATTTACGGCAGTACGATAAGGAAATTACTTTAACATGCATGAGATTTAATGGAACTTATTCGAAGATTTTTAATATTGGAATTAGATTTTCATAACTTTTTATTATCATATAAAGGACCTCTAAACCAGTACTGGAAATCTCCGTGTAATTTATAATTCAAATAATTATTTGAATATTTTTTTATGAGAGGTTGTGAACCTATAATTGAAACTTATCATAGTCTCCGATGGACTAAACGAGAAGCTTGCATAGCAGAATTAGACTTCAGTCTAAAAGGAATTAGCGAAAGATAAGATTCAAGACATTACAACACCGTTCAACAATAACTGTTCCATGCTAAACGACGGAGTCTTTCGGAATGTGTCCTGGTGGAACAGTAATCTTGAAAGCAAAAAAAGGGAAGCTAGGAAATAGAGCTAAGGAAACGTTGGTCTGCGATGAATATAAAAGGTTCTTACTAATTACAATCCAGCGTTGAGAAATTTAAATTTAAAGCAAGAATCCTGGAGGAGGCATTGTGAATGTTGCGAAATGTATCAGACTTGCTAGCATATTATTCAAAGAATCTCAAAGCTCAATGCTTACTTAAAAAACAGAAAGCGAAAGCTACACCAAGATGGGAGATGAGACCATAAGAGCTGGTAATCGTGCAAAACATAATCATAACAAGGGTTGGCCCCATGTTGTTTTGTTTGCTGGTGTATTACAATGTATTGACATTTTGTTAGCCTTTTCTGAACATATGAAGCTAAAGCTTCATCAGCCGACAATGGAATTATTTGCTTTTCACCTTTTGGCAAACTTCTTCGGAATTGTTGGCTGTTCGTATAGTTGAGTTAATGTTTTAAATTGTCGATTGGCATCGTGGTTACCCACATTTTGAAACTGCACTTGTGATGCGTGAGCAAGTTCCTCTGCGCTGTATTCTAATAGGTGTTCTATTTTCCTCTTTTTGTTTTTTTACTACAGGATGCAAAGTTGGATTTTGGGCATGCTGTACACACCTAAGTTCTACAAAATTATTCAAAGCAACACCTAAGCTGCATAATAGCGTCTTATTTACGTAGGCTACTTTCTGGCAACGCAATAAAAGTTTACAAAAGTTAGTACCTTTCATGGGACTTTCGTTTAAAATGAGATAATAGTGATAAAATATCAAACACTTACCTTTAGAGCTTCCAGCCATAGTACATAATTTAAGGTAACACTTTCAACAACAACAAACAAGATGCACTTTAGGATAACACTAAATGAGTGATAAAATTAACATAAGCTTATATACCCTCTTTCGAATACCATTATGTGTTTGCAATTTGTAGGTGGCATTATTTCTGTAAATCATCATTGTCTCTATATAAATAATTTTTCGACCACTGACGGACGTGAAGGCTGTCTCTTGAAAGCACAGAAGGTTAATAATAATTCGCCGGCTTATAAAAAACTATTTACACGTACCGAATTGAATTACTTTATAAAACATCTACAAATACATTCATACTAAGTTTCCACACACTGACATATTTTGCTACATGTAGGGAATCTTTTCATCTTTTTTATTTACTCGTTTGCTGTGTTACGTGATGTATCTTCTCCCCATTGTTACATATTTTTAATTAAAATTACATTACAGTTTTCATAATTAACTAAATATGTTTGTTAATACTTTGCACACAATTTCACTCTATCGTGTTTGACAATTCTACATTTGCTGTATTTTGTATTTTAATTTTTATACTTTATAATCTAAATTCGTACATATATTGTAGGAAAATTGCAAGCTATTTTTGACTTCTAAATTTATCCTAATTATAAATTCGTTTTTCACAATGTATGATATACCTATATAGAATGAAAAATTCTCAAGAAAAGGATATGATTAGATTTCCACAATTATTATTTTTTCAGATAAAACAAAGCTTAAATATATGTATTCAGTAATAATTTTGTTTGCTTAATTTTCCCATTAAAATGCATAAAAAAATATAATAATGCTTTCTTCACTAAATTAATTGGGAAATAACAATTCAAAAATGCTATCGTATAGAAACATAGTAACATGACAATCTGAAGTCTACTACATCGCAGACTTTTAAAATATAATGCGCCATTGCCTATTAATAACAATTCTATCACTGTCTTCCTGGAAATGATAGTTTCCCATACTAGTTTAGGCAATATTATGGTTCTCTACAATTAAAAAACAATGAAATAGATATCAATCACTAAGCAAATAAGTTACCTTCATATGCACAGAATAATATCCGTTTTGCATTAAATCTCTCCGATTTTCATTTCCGTAACTGTTTGATACGCTCGAAGATTTCATAACGTCACGACAATGTAGACAGTTAGAAGGAAATTTATTTCCTTAACTCTAATCGTATTGACGGGTTCATGTATAACTATAATTTCTATACTTTTATCATAATTGTAGGCTCCAATATTGCTGTAAAGGGTCATGAACCTTTCTGTAAAGCAATGATTTCATTCTCATGTCTGTCGTACTTAGTATTCCAAATAGAATTCTAAATTCGTATTTAATGCATATGCATTACGTAGTACGTACCATAACTGATCATATTATTGTAAAATGACCCAGAAATTTGGAATTTTTCACAGCGAAATATGTGTTTTTTGTGGAATGACATTACGCATACGATAAAACAGTAGTCGAATTTGAAACATTTAACTGTTCATAAGCGTGAAACGAGCGGCTTCTCTGGGCAACTTCGTCTGCTAGACTCCTGCAAGGTTAAGCCTCGTAAAAGGAACAACGGATTCGAGCAAAAGTTAGTAGCAAAGGATTGCGCCATCTCGCCGTTCGCGCTCCTAATTCTAACGAGAAGATGGCGGTGGCTCGTTTTGAAGAGGTTCGTTTCAATCGAAATTTCGACGAATTTTCTCGTAGTTCCGTACTTTGTCGATAAACTCTAAATACCCCTACTCCGCGCGAGACGATTTTTTTCCGTTCGGCCGTCATTTATTTCCCTTTTAATCTCGCGTGTCTTCCGTTTCTTTGGCGCCACAAGCTTTTTTTACCGAAACATATATGCTAAATTGTGCACACCACTGTCTCAAACTTAGACAAAGATAGAGTGATCAAAATTTTTTAGTAGTAGGTCCTGACTGTTTCTGAATAAGAATAATGCAGTCTGAATTACAGAACAACTTACCTTTGGGAATGTGCTTGCATTATTCCAAACAAGAATTAGGAATGTGACGGTTATCGATACAGAGGAGTCGAAATGAATGCGAAGTGCACAGTTCGAGGTTTGATTTGTAGTATATTGATTTATATAGAAGGAACCTGTAGAACTAATAAAAATTTCAATCTTCAAAACTTTATGGTATGGAAGCAAATCACGAAGGTCTATAAATATTACTGAGGAAAACCTCTATGAAAAAAATATAAAGTGTTTCAAATTAAAGACGTTTGCTATGTGGTTAAGGAAGAAGGGACAGACACAATACGAGACGTGTAACTATATATTAATTTTTGGTTCGCCGCAATACTAAATTGGTCCTCTGTATCGAAAGGCAGTCAGGTGGTGCAAGCGTTGAAAGTAGCGTGGAATTAAAACTGCCTATGTACCTGTACTAGTATTATTTATTTTTATTTAAATGTAGAAAATGTGGAAAAGTACATCACATAAATTGTTGACATATATATTAAAGTAAATAGATACGTTTGGATACGGAATATAACTTATTTCCATCTATATTATATATCATATATGCATTGCATACATACCTGCAGAAATAATTTTTTTTCTGTAATCAGTCACTGGTATGCAAATACACTTTGGCTATTCCATACAGCAAATAAGTCTATTCACACTCTAGAGCACGAACCTGCAAGGCACGTGCCGTCACCGTCAAAGCAAATTTCTTTTCTATTAAACATATGCATTCACGGTAGTATATTCACACTTGCAGCTCCCCGGCATCGTGCGACAGGCAAGTGCCTGCGCGATCATTTGAAAAATATAAGACCGCACAAACCTCGCTTCCGACGAATGCCTGCCAGTGAATTATACGTAGCAATCGCCAGTCAATTCACGCTAAAATTATGGCTAAAATGAAGCGACACAGAAAATTACTTCGAATGTTGTATTTTCATTTTAATACCATCGTTAATTTCGTAAATTTTTTGAGTGACTTCTGAAATGTTTAAAATATTACTTTCGTTGTCTAAGAGTTGATTGCATAATGTGACATTCTCCTTCTAGTTTCTGCGTTTTAATAGTTATTACCCTAGAAACATTTCTCTTCGCGACTTCCAATTTCTTTCTCTGCTTTAGTGTGTTAGTTTCGGATTAAAATATTCTTATTCATATTGAAATACTCGGATGATTCGATTCTTAGAATCCGATTTCGAATCTGATGATCCCGAATCGGATGATTTCAATCCGTAAAATGTGTACCACGATTTTATACTGAATGCATCCAGCGAAACGTTTGTAGTATATGTATTCGTATAGTTGTGTGATTTTAAATTCTCAACTTCGCTTTTGACTCGATCATTCGAAATTTATTATTTGGGCTGACGGCGTGTGTTGTTGTTCATAGGCGCTGTGCGCACTAAATCCACAGTCACATTCACTCAGTATCAGTAATCTGCAAAATAATTTTATTAAGAAAAAATAATTAAACTTTGTTATAAATAAGTTTAATAGAGATTTACACCAAATATCATCCCATATTCCACCGTGCTCCGTGTGAATTATTTCAATTATTAAAATCATCCGAATATGTACAACTTATACGAGTATGCTGGTGAATATGGAATCGGAATATTATTTGAATATCATAACCTTCCGATTCGGGTATACCATTATTGAATCATTATTACGAAATTACAAGACTAATCTCTTTCATCCAAAATATGCCGCATTTTATTAAAGTGAATCGAGAGCATTTTATACCAATACGAAAACCAAACTGACTGCGAGTAGATCGCCCAGTGTGAATTCATTGAAAATTGACTTGCTGTGACGGCACGTGCCTTGCATTTCTTGATCTATAGTGTGAATAGACCTTAAGATGAAGCGCCTCATCACTGATGACAAGTATTATATATAAACTGATCGCTAGTATTAACATGTTCCATCGATTATTTATTTAATCGCATGGCAATGCACAAAACATAAAAGTGTGGAAACCTTTTGACAAAAATGGGAATCAATGCTATAATGTATCTCGTATGCAATCCAGATGATAAATCAGACACTTCTAGCTGTTGGTATATCCAAATGAAAAATCGTAGGGCACCACGAAACAAACATTGCACTTCAAAAACAACAAATAAGTATGTACACTAAACCAAGATAAAAACTTCCAGCAAATTTCAAGTTGATCCGATAGTATCTTCGATAATTTTTCAAATATTATAGCGTTCGTAAATGAAATATTTGATAATGAACATACAATCAACAATGCAACATCTATCACGCCAAGTCAAATATAACAAATCACTTTGAGAAGGATTCCTACTAGCAATGTATCATAGCCCTATGATCGCAACTTTAGCCTATTGGTTATACTTTCATCTGATAACTGACCAATTTGTAAACTGTGATTTCAATGCACCAATCCACTGACTGCAACATTACAAATAAAAAATCCTAACTGATCGTTGCGCACTCTGACTGTGCCTTTTCGTCTTGAAAACAAAGTTAGCAATATATATTAAATCAAAAAAAAAAACATGCCACGCACAATATTTTTCTAATCTTGCGAACCTTTTTGTAGACCTAGTTGACGTCTGTACTATCTCTGGTAATACACATTGATGCACTGGCATCAATCGTTTAACATTAAAGTAAAGCAGAGTATTCTACCTTTTTTAAATATTTCATTACTGAATTTGCAAATCAAAAGAACCGAGACTTTACAATGCATTTATTTCTTGCTCATACCGATTTACCAAAATGATACAATGAACGAATGAATTTCTAGAAACAAAGTTGCAACACCCTTATTCCAATAGGACGACATAAATAATCTTTAGCAGTAAAATGTCTATAGTCTGTTCGTATACTAGAATTTATTCAGTAAATTTGCCCGAAATGCCGAGAGCTTTAATAGTCCCCTCTACAAGTCTAACATACGTGAACCCTGCTGGTTATCAACGTTGCACGTTTATCGGATAGGCTTCTGCACACGGATTACTTAGTGAGCGACGGGTTCTCGCTGTTTCAATTATTGCAATTTGTCACTGTGTTTATATAAGTCAATACATCCTACACCTTAACAGCATACAGCACATTGCTGCAGAAAATGATAGGGTTTAATATATTATTGTTACGTTAATGTCATTAATCTTCACTACCCTAACCGTACTTATATTACGCATGCTCCCGTGGGGTTTACGTTTTTACTGTTAGTTGATTAGCTAAAAGAACGCGTTAAATAACTGTAATCAAAAACACCAGACATTAATGCCCGTTTCTGAAAAAAAACTCCTACATACGTTGACTAAGCAGATAAAAGACAGTATTCATGTCGATTATGTCCAGATCTTTAATTC
>RXPK01000697.1:0-97032 GCA_004143645.1 Protaetia brevitarsis
TGATTGAGTCTATTATATAATCTGTACATGCATGTTTCTTATAACTGCTTTAGACTCTGGTTCGGTTGCTACAGCTTGGTGTCCCGCAGATCCCATTGACCTCTTTTTCATATTTACATTAATATATTAAACTTCATCGTTGACGAATTTTGCTTGCTATGCTGATACTTAAAATTTATACCAGGCGTTCATCTTATATCTGACGTTTGTTGTACTTCAAAAACAAGTTTAACCATCATATATCAGTGGGTCATAAAATTCAATTGCACCTTATGTTACAAATGCCCATATGTCTTATGGGAAAAGTAAATTTTAAACTATCCTACGTATTACTGGGCTATCAACCTCGCATTCCACCTACAGAATCTAGGCGTCTTTGATCGCTGTAACATTAACAATCATATTAACTAAATTGCAAATTCTGCTTCCAAAATTGGGATTTTTATCGTTCCTCGATTGTTTACAAGCTACGGTTTAAAAAACTTTATTTACTCTATGTTAGGCCGAGCGAATATGCTCTCTTGTCTTATCCACACACACCGTCAGAAAATTAGCAAGTTAAAATCCATAGAGATCCTTAAATATTTTCATTTAAAATTGGATATTTATCCACCATCGTGGACTGATTATACTGATCTACTTAATAGAATAGTTCTTTTCTTTGGAGAGCAGAAACAATCTAGTGTAGTTTTTTGGAAAGTTGTTTTGTAATGATTTGATTGTCCTGCTGTGCTTTCCCAGATTATTATTGTCTTACCTACGCATAATACTCTTGTTTGATGTCGTTTAAGATACTTTGCAGGGTCCATTAACTCATCGAGCACACTTACACACATGGCAATTACGGCAATAGATTTCTCAGATTTGTTATTTAGTTTTATATCTATTTTTTTTTTTTTACATACTTAAATTAATTTAGTTTAGTTAAGTATATGACTATATAGTACTATTATATATTTTGTCCTTTAGTGTTGTGTTGGACAAATATACGTATTATTATTATTATATTATTATTCTTATATTATTATTTTATATATTATTATTATTATTATCAATACACGATACTTTCACAGCTTTGCTGCGAATGCACTACTTGCAAAAAAAAACATCAATTAAATTTAAAATGGAGCAATTATTCCTTCTAAACTACAAAACACGTAATAATGTTTGTTTATTTATTTTTTTTTTTTTTGATATGTTAATCTATGATATCTGTGCTTTATTTTTCTTTTTTTAAAAAACGTACAGGTTTTCTTAAAAAATGCATTTGAAAAAGTGGTAAATTAATATAATATTATATTCCTCTTTTTAAGATTTTAATTGTGAAAATTGTACTTTCTTGGAAAACCAAGGCGTAGACAAAAATTCAATACTTTAGAAAATCCAAAATTCAAAAAAAAATAAAAAGCTATTGTGGAGCAACGAATTTAAGTCCCGCCCCATATCTTACTCTAAGTACGCACTCAACCAATTAGCATACGGAAAATTAGTTTATATAGTTCATTTACCATAACAGACTAGGTACTACGAGAGTTAGTTTGTTCTAACATCACAATCGTGTTGCAAATTTTGTTTTTGTCAAAACGCAAACAAATCATTAGATTATTTAACTGTCAAACACTTTTGACAGATTAATAAACAAACTCTTCAAAATAACATTTTGCGTTAATATTAGTGATTATTCTTTTTGAAAATCAGCATTTAAAGTATATTAATCATAATAAGAGAGGAAAAAATATCAAAAAGGCATAAGTGAGTACAATAAATTTAATCTGAATCATTATCGCTCCAAGTATTTACAGTAACTATTAGTATGCAAGTTTCCTTCTTTATCCAAACCAGTCTCTCTGATTGTACTACTTCTGAATTTCGTTTCCAATATGTTGTACACTAAGTACGTCAAATTTTCCAGACTAATTTAAATTCAATCTGCTTTATGCAATTGTATGCATCCTTCCAACTTGCCATATTTCATCCATCGTTTCATAACAAACTTCCTTTTCTTTAAGAACACGTAATATCCTCCTCAACGATATGTTTCAAAAATAGAAGATGTCTTTTTCTTTAAGAGCACTGTTCAAACTGGTTAATGCGATATATTGCTATGAAAAATATATGTGAAAGAACCACTTCTGTGAACAATATTTGTATATACTCACTATTTTTGTAGATGTCATAAAATGTGTTTCTAATAGGATATTGACAATGAGTAGAGTAATCAATTTTTACAACATGTAGTTCGTATGCATTTTCGTTTTAGGTTAGTGGATGTAATTCCTTGTTTGCTCATGGATTTTGCTTATGGTTGCAACATAAATGTTTAGAGCATTTGCTACTCTCTAAAAACGAAATACTGTTAAGAATATGATATTGAAAATGTATGGATTTTATAGATACTTACTTCTCGCACGCAAATTTAACGGGAGTAATAGCCGTTGTTTTCGCGTTCTGTATCAAAATACACGATTAACGAAACTATTAACTCCTTCGATTGTTTACACAATGGTTTCGACATGATTTAGTTGTAATAAGTACTTATTTTAAATAAATAAATACCAAGTATAAGCTATGACCAGCAGATATGTATCTTGTAAAGTAGACAGGTTTCCGATTTTACCCAGAATTGGTGTGGGCAGGCCTATATCTAGGTAATGCACATTTTTCACTGTAGCCACATCTAACGGATTTACTTTGTCGCTACGTAGTACCAAACACCCTTAAAGTATTAATATATACAACAAATGCAAATACGAACTGCGCCGCCTTAACCGAATGCCGCGGGGTTAATTTTTACAAACGGGGTAAATAACAACGGTGTCATTACATGATAGACAGACATATAGTACACACATATTATAAAGTGTATGATTTTTCTGCATAGAATTCAAAAATGGAATAATACATAGAGTGTTCTGTTTAAAATAACAGAGTTAGTGTGCGTTTGTCTACTTCTGAGATATTCTGTATAGTCAAAAATATTTTTAGGTTACTAAGAGTTGAATTTTGTAAAACTTTTTTCCTAAAGTAAGAATGCGAAATTCCATGCTGTATAATACAAAGTATTTAAATTCATTTTATTAATACGTTGATGATATGTACTGTGGCATTTGCTGAAGCAGCGTCTACTTCACAGGAAATAATAGTCTATTTTTGTTTAAAGTTTCACGTAGTTAAGATAATACGGTATTTATTTCAAATTTTATCTACTACTTTGTCTATTTTATGTTACAATTGCTGACCAGCGAATCCCACATTACTCTCCAGAAGAAGAAGTTCAGAAAAATAACGCCTTCGATCATTCTTGTGCCCTCCTGTAAAGAGAAGCGGAACTAGTAATCGGTACGGAATGATGTCACAACCAAAGTTTATAAAAATTCGTTGCATTGCTGTTTTGAATCAATTAGTCCGTTGTCCTCGATTCAGTTACAGAAAGGCACGCGTTACCCCTCGTTCCGGGCGTTATTATATCTTAAAATTATAAATTAAACTTGCCTTGTAAAAAAATTGCAATTAAAATAAGCTTGAAACTTCAAGAACAGGAAGCAAAAGCTTTCCTCGAGAGGTGTTGGGTTTTGTGCTAAAACCGTTCAAAAAATCCCCCTTTCTTTAAAATTATTGTGAGTGTTGTGTTAAAGTTTTGTGTCTTAAAATTTTGGATTACGGAAGAATTAATTATCCACATCGGTTGGTAAAATGTTCAAAATTTCTGCTTAAAACTAACCATTGCAAATACGAAGAAACCGTAACTCGTTCGCTCTCTCTTTCTCTCTCCCTTAATAAATGATTTTTGTAAGTAAATTACTAATGCATATGTTAACCAACATTATAAATTTTTAAAATATTCATCCAAATAATTGAGTTTGTTTTTTTTTACTTGTTATTTTATTTAATTTGTAGCCTGTTAGTTAAATTCTATCGTCTCAATTTATTCAATATATAATTTTAAAAAAAGTCACTCTTTTATTTCGCCATAAAAAATAGAAGCTCAATTTGTACCCCTAGTAAAGCTTTGGGGTGGAAGTCATTTCGGAAAGAGAAAGCTGACGAGGTGGGTAAGTCGACAATCTTTAGGCTAACTAACGGCCCTGCTTCGACTGACCGAGAAAAATACCGTTGGAAAGCATCTTTGTTTAAAATAACAGAGTTAGTGTGCGTTTGTCTACTTCTGAGATATTCTGTATAGTCAAAAATATTTTTAGGTTACTAAGAGTGAATTTTGGTAAACTTTTTTCCTAAAGTAAGAATGCGAAATTCCATCCTGTATAATACAAAGTATTTAAATTCATTTTATTAATATGTTGATGATATGTACTGTGGCATTTGCTGAAGCAGCGTCTACTTCACACGAAATAATAGTCTATTTTTGTTTAAAGTTTCACGTAGTTAAGATAATACGGTATTTATTTCAAATTTTATCTACTACTTTGTCTATTTTATGTTACAATTGCTGACCAGCGAATCCCACATTACTCTCCAGAAGAAGTTCAGAAAAATAACGTCTTCGATCATTCTTGCGCCCTCCTGTAAAGAGAAGCGAAACTAGTAATCGGTACGGAATGACGTCACAACCAAAGTTTATAAAAATTCGTTGCATTGCTGTTTTGAATCAATTAGTCCGCTGTCCTCGATTCAGTTACAGAAGGGCACGCGTTACCCCTCGTTCCGGGCGTTATTATATCTTAAAATTAAAAATTAAACTTCCCTTGTAAAAAAATTGCAATTAAAATAAGCTTGAAACTTCAAGAACAGGAAGCAAAGGCTTTCCTCGAGAGGTGTTGTGTTTTGTGCTAAAACCGTTCGAAAAATCCCCTTTTCTTTAAAATATTTGTGAGTGTTGTGTAAAGTTTTGTGTCTTAAAAATTTTGGATTACGGAAAGAATTAATTATCCACATCGGTTGGTAAAATGTTCAAAATTTCTGCTTAAAACTAACCATTGCAAATACGAAGAAACCGTAACTCGTTCGCTCTCTCTCTCTCTCTCCCTTAATAAATTATTTTTGTAAGTAAATTACTAATGCATATGTTAACCAACATTATAAATTTTTAAAATATTCATCCAAATAATTGAGTTTGTTTTTTTTTTACTTGTTATTTTATTTAATTTGTCTCAATTTATTCAATATATCATTTTAAAAAAAGCCACTCTTTTATTTCGCCATAAAAAAATAGAAGCTCAATTTGTACCCCTAGTAAAGCTTTGGGGTGGAAGTCATTTCGGAAAGAGAAAGCCGACGAGGTGGGTAATGGCCATATTTATAGTCCGTGCTCAAGCCGCTGCTCAAGTAACGCTTACGTAAGTCGAACTTAACGTGAATATCTGCTCAAGCAAGCGTTATGTTTTATAAACCAAACTTCGGGTAATCTCGTAAGAGGCCGGACTTAAGCGCAGTTTTGGGGAATTTTAAGAAATGCGTATCCTGAAAGTGCTTTCGCGCTTTTTTTGGGGTGGTTCGAAGTTGCTTTACCGCAACAACCCCCTTTTTTAATCGAACCTTCGAGAAAGAAAAAATGCTTTTGTGATATCTGGTGAGAGAAAATGATGTAGTGGAAAATATAAGGGCAGATGGGGCCACATTCACCGAAAAAAACAAAGCTTGAGAAGAGATAGCAACAGTTTGTAATGCCCAGCCTGAGGTCAATGTTAAAAGAAATGTGGTGGAGCTAAGGAAATTATGGTGTAACTTGAAGCAAATGTACCGAACTATTTATATAAGAATATGTTAGTGTGAAAGTAATATTTAATATTCTTTAGAAAACGGAAGCAAACAACAGCACTGCGTCAGCATGCTAGCTACTGGTGGTGGCCCACCAGAGAAGAAACTGCAGCTTGACCAAGTGTTGCAAATGGTGGAGAATGCTGCACCGCATATGGAATATAGCTTTGTGTGTTTTTTGGGCAGCACTGCACTATTTGAAAAAAGGAATTTTTCTAATATGACTGGCACGTAGGTTGTTGAATGAAAAGCCGCACTGGTAGAAAACATTTCCAATTTAATTTATTCCTTTTTTGTCACGCTATTAAAGAGTTACAAGCGTATCAATCAGAGAAAGTGATGTTTTTTCTTTCAGGTAACTTAGTTTTTACGGATCGTTGTGTTACTTTCCCAAGAACTGCATGTGATAATACATGCATCAGCTTTAGTATTTTCTTTGGTGAAGTGGAAACACAGATAAGGTTGCTTTACAATTACATCGTAGTATATTATGTGGAGTTTATTAAAAGTTAAACAACTTAAATTAACAGGTAATTGTAAAGTAATAAAGAGAGAATACAATAATACATAACATAACATATGTATCTATAATTAATTTAGTCACCTTTAAAATTTATATTATTCTAAAAAAAATACAGCCAAGCCAAAAAGCGTTTTGGAGGAGATAGCCGAAGACATCTGTGATAAGCTGCCAATCAGTGGTATGTACTGCTTTCATATCTAACAAGAAGAAAATATAATGTGTAAGTTATTTTCAGGCAATAGTGTTTCTCTTTCCCAATCACCTTGCCAATGATTGTAAGTACTACGGTCAAATATAACGTCATGATTTGAACCTGGATGTCGGACAACTATATCTAATATACCTTTCCCTGCTTGGCACTGAAACTACCTACAAGATATCAAACTTATATTTCTGTTTGTTTTAAATATAGCATTTATATAGTATAATATCTGATGTTTAACATATGCATGTACTTATTTTTTAAGATATCTGTACATTTAAAGAAAAGAAACCTTTCCTATTACGGAACACTTCCCCATTATCACCACCTGGATTTGTTATTTTTATATGTGTGCAATCTATACAACCCAAAACAGTATTGGAACAAAAACCTTGTGCTGTATGTGGGAATTTAACAAACATCCCCAAATGTTCTGCGATTGATATTGAGACTCTTTTAATGGTAAAACTTATTGTCAATTGACTAATACCACGTAAATCACCAGATACAACCTGAAAATTAGAAGTGACGTAAGCACGTAAGCAAATTAATAACAGCAAAATTAAATAAACCACAGTTATTAAATTTTTGAAGTCTTTCAAGAATAAAGTTGGGTTAAGTTTCATATAAACAAACTTGTAAATAGGTGTGTATTATGTCAAACAGCTGCTCAAGCCACCCCAAACGCTACCTCAGGGCCAAGATCTCATTTCTGCCTGCTTGAGCAGCAATCTACACAGATAAAAATACGGAGTTGAATCTAACACCGTTTTAACTCTTTTCCGGTGTTCCCTCGCGACCATCCGTTCAAGGAGCCTCCATTTCGGAGTTAAATGTTTGCTACTAAACGGATGGAATACAGAGATAATTTTGCTTTTCATAGGGGAAAAAACTTCTTTAACCGAGGCAACCAACTCCGTTAAGGACCAATTTGTCTCTCTTATGCAGTTTTACTATTTTGCAATAAATGTAAAAGTTTCCGAAATGGAGAAATTTTAACTCCTACTGCTGTTATTAAAATGAATAACGGATGTTGTTTCCCCCATATGTATGCAATACTACTATCGTATCAGATAAAATTATCTCCGTTGCTAATGCAAGTAACTCCACTTGGAAATAATTACTTCCGCAATAAACAAACGTTAACTCCGTTTCGGAATGTATTTCATCCTTTACACATGAATTTATTTCCGTTAAGAAGGTACCTGCCACAGAGAGAGAAGAGAATATCTCTCTAGTGGAGAGGTTTTTAACTCTATTTTTATGTTACCTAGCTCCATAGTAGCTAAGTTTAACACCATATTGGAGTTAATCATGAGGGCTATTCTATGTGGACAGAAGCACCTTGCTCAGTGCATTATTCTATTATTTATCATTAAAAATGCATCAAAAATGTCGTCGAACCTCAAGTTCTTGAATTATTTTTGATATATTCCTAATGATTACTAGGATAGACACACTAACACGTCCTCTTCTGCGGTCACAGAGCAGCCGTCATTGGAATTGTTTAATTTATTCCATAATATAGTCGCTTTCTTCGAGTTTGGTACCGACCGTGGGTTGAAGGCACGACACAGTTGAATCACCACGGATTCAGCTAAGATAAACGTGCTTTTATTCAGGAGCTAACACTAGAATGTAGTGGGGGCCAATTAAAAATGGTACATCGTAGATTGAAAATAAATAAGGATGCACAAGTTTCTTACCTGCTTATCTACATCTGCCCTGGTGATGTTTGCTCCATAACTCTTACCCATCTTTTACGGTTTTCGTACTTACTCTGATGTGTATTTTATAAATTTCAGGCACAGTGCATTCCGCATATCCTTCTCATTCTCGAACTATTGCAAAGTGACTACGTCCAGACTTGTTGCACATGCGCTGCACTAATATCGCTTTAATAAATGCGCATGCCCTATGCAAACTTGCAATTTTCAAATGTGTAGGAAAACAGTTACGATTTGGGGAACAAATGTTCCCAATCGGAGGTATCCTTTCCCTTTTGGCGTTGAGGTATTAGAAATAGAAACATCTGTTAAGTAAACAAATTATCACCTCCGTGAAGGAGAAAATATAATGCAATGTTAGGGATATTTGTTCACATTTAGGGCTTAAATACGGTAGTGTAGATGCGGAGAGAAAGCGGAGATTATTTCTTCCTTCAAAATTGTGTTAGAAAGCGGAGTAAATTCAATCTCTCCGTTTTGGTTGAGATTTTGTACAAAACCGAGGAAATACTTTTGTTTTTAGCTATGGCAACTCCTTTTTGGAACAAAATTTCCAAAACGGAGACCCTATTTCACTCACTCTCAGTTTTTACCTGTGTAAGCTTGAGATTGATTTATAAAACGCTTACGAGTCGACTACTCGCGCTTGAGCAGACGCAACATCTCAAGCACGAACTATAAATATGGGCATAAGTCGACAATCTTTAGGCTAACTAACGGCCCTGCTTCGACTGACCGAGAAAAACACCGTTGGAAAGCATCTTTGGCTAAAACTTCTAAAACCAGTCTAAAACTAAGTTGCTTCTGTTGCGGATGGGGACAATCTACAACGTAATCTTAACATACTCCATCAATGGTGTTACACAAATAAGCTTAAATTAAACATCAAGAAGTGTTGCGTTGTAACATATTCACGAGCAAGCCAAATTTCTGCAACATCGTATCTGATTAATGGCACTGAATTGAGATCAGCTTCAGAGATTGAGGATCTTGGTATAATATTTGACTCTGGGCTGACCTTCAAGTCACATCTGTCACAGGTTTGCTCTGCTGCATGTAAGGCGTTGGGATTTTTAATGCGAATTTCAAAATTTTTTGCTAACGTCGCAATACTCAAAAGCATTTACTTTGCCTATGTAATGAGCAAAATGGAATACGCCTGCTTAGTTTGGTATCCTTTGTATGCTTCGGACATCCTGCCCCTGGATCGTATTCACCGAAAATTTTTTGAAATATCTTCGTTCAAATTGGACGGAGAATATCCAGAGCGGGAGACACTTCTCAGGTATGAACTTTTATCAAGACATGGAATGCTTTCTTTGAGTGCGCGGAGGACAAGGATCTGTGAGAAATTCTTGACAAAACTTTAGGAGAACCGTGTCGATTGTCCGTTCCTTCTCGAGCGTATGTCCTTTCTTGTCCTGAGACCGAATGCGAGGTACGAGTCTACCTTCGTTGTTCCTTTTACCAGAACAAATTACGCAAGACGACTACCAACATATACTCTTTCGAAACTGGTAACCAAATGCTGGATAATCTCGACTGATTTAGTTTTCTCTTTCTGTATTAATGTTGCTGTCTTTTTTTGTATTGTAAATTACATTTATTTTGTCTGTTTAATCTAAGTATTTTTCATTATTTCTCTTTTTTTATAGTATGTACATATTTTTGATTATTGTTTGTCCTGTTATTGGGCTTTGACCTGTTGGGCAATAAAGATTATTATTATTATTATTATTATTATTATTATTATTATTATTATTATTATTATTATTATTAAAACCAATCGCTACCGAACAAAAAAACTGTTTTCCAGTAGTGGCTCGTCAGTCAAAAGAACAGGAGGGGTTATCTGTGAAACGGGATTTGGTTTTGTCTTGAATGAATTTGGGCTGACCATCCCCAAAAGTTTCCAGATAAAAAAACCCGTTCCGTTACACTAACATCAAAAATAAAGCTATATCAAAAATCCAATCTTCGATGGGCACCTGTACAAATCTATCAAATTGTTAGTGATATCGTCTTGCAACAGGTTAAACTAACCTAAATATTATAAACGCTATCGATTTTAACTAAAAGAAAAAAAAATACATAAACACTGTGCAGCCTCCTAACAGGTCCACGATCATATAATAGAATGTCATTAAAAACGAACGTGCTTAAAACGGATTATACCGCCTCTGTCCGGGCGGTTTGTGCTCGCGCATTCGGTCGCATTCTAATGCCAATCCACGCACGCTCACGCGCCGTCCGACCGCAGGTAAAACTGCCCGGGGGAGCGCGACCAAGAAAGACCGCACCGGCGGAGGCCGGAAAGGTAGCAGGTCCGTCTAACTAACGCATCCTTTGTGGTTCGTAGAACCATAACGAAACCTATAATAAAATAGAAAGAAACACGTCCGCGATGCCTCTTCACTTAAACGAAAAGGAGAAGAAAAAGAAAAAAACGAAACATTTAAAAACGAATCTAATTAATCGGCGTAATAAAAATTTGCTTCTAATACCGCCCGGCTGCGATCGCGAGATATACTGTGAGAGAATCTCTTCTAATTAACGCGGACGTAATTGAATTTGCATAACCGCCGGTCTGGAGCGAAGTCACTGTTTACTGTACGGACGATATGCTCCAACGTAATATAAATATTTATAATCCGAATTTTTCTTTTAATTATTTAACTTTACACGTGTAGAATTCTATACGTTATGGGCAAACAGTTTATATGTCACCGTATTTATTTATATTAGAACCGTTTCGGGACGATTATGTGGATTTACGAAACTCCGATAATTATCTAAGAATGGCGTAAATCTCGCCCAAACAGTTCTCTCCTCAGCAGTACTGTTATTTCTAACGTTTACGCAACGCGTCTAACAATACAAAATGATATACATACAGGGTGTATATATATTCCTAAAAGACCTGCACAATGCGACTTTCTTTGTTAACTTATTAACCATTTGTCTTAATTGAAAAATATTATATCCTACGTTTATAGGAAATCGTGAAAGCTTCAATAATGAGTTAATTAATATGCATTTGTATTCCAACTCCTCTTATTAAATGAAGCAATTACCTTCCTACAATCACTCTGTATAGATTTTTTTGGCGAAGCGTATCTCGTATTTGTCATATTTACATAGTTATATGTAGTTTTTATTAGTTGAATAAAATTCAATACTGACTATTTAATGCTGAAAACAGAAATGCTGCTTTTTTAGCTAGACTATTATATGTGACATTTCATCATACAATAACGTTCAGACCAACTTTGGCGTTCTTTTAGGCTGTTAAATAATACTAAATTGTCATATTTCTTTTATCGAAAGAAGATACACAGAAATTTTTAAATTCCATTGATGTTACTGGAATTAGTGAATGCATAAGTTTTAAAATTGACAATACAAAATAGCAATGATTGCTACTTTATCTTTTAAGATATTTCTATACAGGGTGTTTCAGACCACTCGCCCACTATCTTTTTCTCGCAATCTATTGCAGCTAGACTAATGCGACAAAAAAAAATAATAACAAAATCATCATGCGAAAATATTTTTAACTTCTTTAACTAATTAAATCGTGTGGTTAATTCACAAATATGTGGACTACTTAAGGGGAGGTTTACATGTATTTGACTGGAAAAATCGATTTTTGGTTTTTTGCATTTTTTGAAAGCTCCAAATATATAACATACATGGTTAAAGCGGTTTCGTAATATTCGCTACGGCTTATTAAAAGAGCGGGTGTACCGAACACAAACGGAGCATATTAGATGCTATACTATGGTTTTGTAAAATGTAAATGTTATAATATAATTTTCATATTGCGTCGAAAGCCGTTTTTGAATTAGTTCAAAAGAAAGCCGTGAAAGAAGAAGAAGAAGTATTAAAGCAGGAAATGAGCCACTACGTCTATATAGTATCTGGACACGGCTCATGAAAAAAACTAGGTGTTTCGTCGTTATTAGAGCTACTTTAATTGGAAAGTACTGGAAGAAAGTTATAGATACATGAGCACCTTGTCAAAACTGCGCCAATTAGAAACTAAAGCAAGGTACAGCAGAATATGATGGCAAAGGTAAACGCACTACGTATCATCAGAGTAGCACAGGAAAAATGCGTTGCAGATGTACAAAAAAGAATGAGTGGACTTTGAAGAAAGGGCGCTGGTAAAAAACTATGGACTGGCAATTAGACAACATCCAGATTCTGCATAAAAAATGAAGGCAACTATTTGGGCTACATTTCATTATAAATGTTCAACCGACGCGGATCCATGACACATTTATTGTCCAAAAATGTAGACAGCCTGTGTAAGTGGCGCATTGCAGAAGCCAAGGTTGAGCTTGCTTCATTCATACATGACCCTCTTTTGCAAAAAAAAAAAAATTAAGATGCTATTAAACCGATTTATGAATTTTTTTCTGGAGTGATTTAATGCAAAGATGCATTAGAAAAAACTGTCAAAACTGAAACGACTCGTTTAGTTCATGTGTGTAGAAACTAGCTCCAAAAGATTTACACTGCGAGCCATAAACAATTCAACTTGCTACATACATTGCCGCAAATTTATTCAATGAATGTTACTTTTCTGTATTACAAATAATGAATGGGGTGGGAATTGCAGTAGGACTTGATGCCAAAAATTTCGCCATCAATTCTGATCGTCAGCGCATACAACGAGCAGAGCAGAGTATGTCCAGCGCTGCAAAACTCGCTGTGCTGTCTAAAGGAAGCAACAAATTTTGCAAACGCAGAAGTATGAAGAAGAAGAAGGATTAAAGTATAGTGCTGGAATAGCTCACTATGTGTGTGTTGAACTATTTCTAAAAACTTTTGCTGCGAAACTTTGAACGCGTTTTTCTCGAAACATGATTTTTCAAATCTGCGTAAGTTCTAGTTCTTGAAGTGTTCAATATATCAACTTAATTCTTTTGTTTTCTTAATGTAAACAGTTTTTATTGGAGGTTATACCTATAATATACTAAAAATTGCAATATTCCACATTTTTATATTAAGACATACACACAAAAAAGAAATAGAAAATTATCAAATCAAAATCCAGGTATCTGCCACATTGTTTGCTTTCGACTTATTTGGTTAAATTTAGGTATAACCTCCAACAAATTTAATATATTTCTAACTCTTCTATTTATTTTCAATTCCAGATCACGTTTGCGTATGCTAGAGTTTACGCAGTTTGACCGTGTTTTCTGTGCACATTGCTACCTAGATACAAATAGTGAACGTTATAGTGGTCTTGTCATAAAAAAAAAATGTATTTTTTTAATGTTTTAATATATTTATTAAGATAAGCCGTATTTCGTATATCTTTTCCTTTGTCTGAGAAAAAAGCTCAAAGTTTTTGGACTTTTCCGATATATATATGTAAACCTCCCCTTAAGTTAAATATTAGAGAAAAAGCTTTTAAACCTTTGAAAAAGACCAAAATTGGTCGAAACGTTAGGAAATGAAGAAAAAATTAAGAATGAGTAACTAAAATTATAAATAAATTGGAGCCACTATCTCACTATTTTTATTTACTACTCCTGTAAAAAAAATTATGGCCAAGAAAATCATATCAAGGATTAAGGATAATGATGTCATTTTACTAGTATCCACGAAAAATGGTTGTCCGTAACAAATTCTGTCAAAAGAACCATTGAATTGTATACAGAGTGTTCATAAATCGATTGTCAATTCGAATACATTTAACCTTAGAAAATTCATTTTTTTTAAATGTAACAGTATATTCCTAATTATATCATTCAATGCAGAAATAAATTCTCCGTCGATAGGTATAAAGGATGCATATTTTCAAGATTATAAGCCATTATTTACTCGGCTATGAAAACGACAAGTAGGTTTGACAATCATCATTGCAATGTTACTTTACTTCCTCGTCAAGATCTAATTTTCCTATTGTTGGTCCATGGTTATAATGTTGTGGTTGATACGAGTATTATAAAAGATATTTTATATTTATTACTTATGTGGAAGGGAATAGATGATACTCAATAACTTAGAGATACCAAATAAAAGGATGGTACTTATTACATTAAAAAATAGATTACAATAATCATAAAAAAATTATTGAACTTAATGTCAAATAATTAAATAAAAATAAATTATTCAAAATATCTGCCGTTTCTTTCTATACATCGCTCTATTCTGGCCTCAAACAACTCGAATTACAAATTGTTTTGTTTACTAGGATTTTGAATATATCATTATGTTTTATTTAAAGATTGCGTTTTAAAATAGGATGTTTTGATTATTTGTTTTTGAATTTTGTAATTAAATAGTTCTTTAAAAATATTTTATTTAGCTATAAAATTAAATTATATAATTTTGTGAAAATACCCGGATAAAAAAACATATTTTTTAAATATGATGCTTTAATTAAATTATTAAAATTCAATTTATTATATTAATGATAAATCATGAGTAAACATATAAATCACCTCTAGTGTCAGATGCATGCAGGGGAGAATTTCTGATTGCAATAGCCCAGAGGGCGCTCGGACGTTAAGAAAATTACGAATCTTTAGTTAATATAACCAAGGACGCTATGAAGGGCTGTTGCCCAATGTCCTCTTGTCGAATATTCAATATTAAAGTGCTTAATTTAAGTGAAACTGTGTGAAAGAGACTTTTATACGTCAAGTATCCATGTTGCTGATCGACTTTGTAAGGTAAAGGAAACGTTTAAGTTCAAACAAATGAAATTTTATTTTATAAAAAGGTTCAAAATGTAAAGCAGTGTAAATCAAAGACCTAGTTCGCTTCAAGAAGAATATGCACATTATGTGAATCAAAAAAAAATCTTACTACTGTGCCTTTAGAGCCTTACCTTCAAGCATTTATTAAACGAAGAATTTTTATTCCAAAAGGAAACAGAGGTTGCCCAAGCCATTTGATAAAAGATCATTTAAAAGCACAGTAGTTAATTTTTTTTAGATTCACGTATGTGTTGTTTTATTTCTATTGACACGGTAGACAGGGTCGGTTGCGTATCTCTATATATTATCAGCCAAAATTTATAACATAAAAAATAAAATAGATATTCAAAACTCCCGCAAAATACTTAATAAAGCAATTTAACTTTCATTAACACAATTTTCTTTTGCCTAAATCCAAATATACGTGGTCTGCCAACTATATTTTGACTCGCTAGTTAACTTCTTATAACTTGAGAAAACTTGTATAGAAATCGAATCGTCTTGGAAACAGGTCACTGCGTACTCATTATAGCACATTATAGGATAACATTGAGACACATCACAAGTTCGAAATTCGTGCGGTCGAATGTTGTAAAAGCGCATATTCGACGGGTGCAATTTCAATATTTCATCGAGTATAGTACAGAGTAGTCGTCATCGTATCTGATGAGCTACAAAATATTGATTGTTTATAGTTTATTTGTAGGTGTATATTACATTCTAAGAAAATATAGAGATAATTTACAGGTTTTAATATAGTTTTCGGCAAATAGCTGATACATATGCACATATCCATAATTGGTTTTTATTTTTTTTTAATGTTCCACCAATTCGACCCTTTTGCAACTTTAACATGTAGCAGCTAACCAATAAACAAATAAGATATATATGTTTTTAGGTAGGTGTCACTTTGGGGGTAGTATAAAAAAATCATTTTCAAAAAATATACTTCTCGTTTTTCACAGTTTCCAGTGTCACAAAAATTCTGAAAACGTTGTATTATAATGAGCTTATGGATAGTCGAGTACAGTTTAAATTTCATAAAGATATCTTCAATAGGTACTGAAAAAAAAAATACGTTAAGGATTGTCACCCCAATTTTTCCCTTACAATAGGGGTTAGGGATATGAGATTAATTGTATGGCTATTTTAAATGAAGAACAATAAAAAAAATTCTTCATCAGAGGAGAGTGCAGTTTCCATATGCTTAAAATGCTTTAAATAGAAAACATATTCAGAATGAATAAAATAAATTAAAAAAATTAAATAATTGTTTAACTTTAATAGATTTTTGCTTGATTTAAGTAAAATACTATTAATATCAAACAATGATTGCTTCGCGTCAAATACAATATTTTATATTGCCAATAGGACTAGGACTTCACATAAATCCATATGTTAGTTGGAACCAAAAAAACTTCTTTGTCGTATTTAAACGAAAATTGTTATTGACTTTGCCATTTTTCGGTTGAATCAATGGCTGTATTTTTCTCAGCGTGTACAACATCATGCAGTTACTTGGCTAGATTGAGACAGAACAGGCATACTGGACTTTATTTCGGTTATTAAATCTCGTTGTATATATCTTAACTTCTTGGGAAAAATAGTTATTGTTATTGCTACGATTATTACGCTACGCCGGAATAAGCACACAGGTGTAATGAAGCAGATGTACTTACATCCACGGTACGTAGGCATTAATAGCATCGTCAAAACTCTGCGTGAAGATGAGTACTACAGGAAATTTATTACATCACGACGCCAGCGAGGGAGAGAGAGTACCATAATAAAAACGAACATAGGCGCGTCAAATTTAAATAAACAAGAATTTGTAATTTTAATGGCGCCATTTATAAAAACCCCTTTTTCGGGATATGAAAAATTCGAATAGTTAAAATCGTTATTACTAGACACGTCTATCGTAACAAATAATTAAGTGAGAAATAAATTTTTCACCCAACAATTTCCTTTCGGGACCAGAAATAACCAACAAAAAAATAGAAGTAATCGATACCTACTCGCATACGTGTGTACTTGTTCTATAGGTGTTGGCATTAATAATATCACACATGTATATTATTAACACCATAATAACTGCATGTCTAATTCGAAATATCCGTTTCAAATTGGGTATGCAGTTATTATTTGGTAACAGCAACGTTTAGATTATAATAATTCGTTAGTCCGATAGCGGGCTCTGCGTGTCCTCTATGCTCCTTTTACGAGGAAAGTTGGACGGTCCGATGTTCTTCGGCTTTGTTATTCAATACGCAGCATCTGCGGTTTGTTATTTATGTAGGACATAACTTCTTATACCCCAGGGGGCAACGAAAATGCCGCCGTAACTACATGAAATTTATATAAAATAGGGATTATGGTAAAATCAGGTGGTTAGAAGTATTTTACGGACAGGAAAAAAAGCAGAACTAGCCATAGATGGAAATCTGAATTAATAAATCTATTTCACTTCAATTAAAATTTTAAAATATTATTATTATTATCATAGCAGCATTAGCGACAAAGCTGATAGGAGCTGCACTGCAAATCTTACATTTCTGCTGAATATGGTAATAAGTAATTACTGTCCAAAGTTTGGTTTTGGAAGTCTTGATGATTATCACAAATTATCACAATTCGCAAATCACAAAAAAAAGTAATATTATCTGCGGTGGATAAAAAGTGGACCATGTTTTCAAATATGTAAAATACAAAAATAATTAATAATTAAATAGCACTAAGTGACTAATTTTTTTTTTTTTATTTTTTCTTTAGTAACTATGTACAGTTTTACTTATTATTACTTACATTTTAATTATATAAAAACATATATATAACAAAATAATATATATATAACATAACATATTTATTCCGGCACGTCAGGTTTTGGTACAAACGCTATTGAAAAATAAATATAGTTTGTTAATTTGAATAAGTGTAATTATCTCATACAGTTTTTAAAATGTTAAATTTATGTTCGACAAACAACTTATGTTGTGAGAAAAAAAAAGAAAGAAGTAATAGAAACTAATAATTAATTACGTAAGTCTTAATTATCATTATCTTTGCATTATGTAATTTTAATAGTAGCTTTATTGAACATTGTAGATGAGGGAAGCTAGGAAGCTTGAAAAAGACAATAAATTGTCGAAACGTAGTTTCTATATAAATATATTTTGTTTCAATTAATCCATAATTCCACAAAAATTAATCGCTAAATATAAAAAAATTGGCTATTACATAAATATTCAAGAAATTGAAAAATAAATTGAATAATATGAATTAGGTACTGCTGTGATTTATACAACCCAATTATCATTGAGGTGTATTTCAAGTTGCGCATTATGGTTGTTGTGATTTGTAGTTTGTTTTCAGCTGATTTTCAATTTACCGAGAATTTTCACAATTTTGTTTTGTTTTAAATAATTTTAGTTTAAGAGTTTATTGTATGATTTTAATTATGTATAAATATGCCTATTGTTCGCTTGTGCTGATTTAATGTGTATTCTATTAAATATTGTCGTTGTAATGTTCTACGTCTGCGTTGTACGAATCTTGATAGAGGGATTTTTGTAAGAAAATCAATTGTAGGATTTTGTTAAGGACTTCCTTGTTCGACTATTAACGTGAGTAGACGTATTTCTTTAATCATTGTCGCCATTTTGTTATTCATTTTATATTGAAGAATCTAATTGAATATTCCTTTTTAATTATAGTCAATCAAGGAATTTTTATTGTAATAATTGTTAATGTATTAAAGTGTGCACTTTGTAGATATAGGATCAATTATTATTTTTTGTTTAGGAAGATTTATTTTAGTTTTTCTCTCATTATATTTTGTAAGTTAATTTTTCTGTTAATTTGTTTTGTTGTATTTGTTTTCAAATATGTAAAGTACAAAAAATAATTAATAATTAAATAGCACTAAGTGACTAATTTTTTGTTTTTTAATTTTTTTTTTAGTAACTATGTACAGTTTTACTTATTATTACTTACATTTTAATTATATAAAAACATATATATAACAAAATAATATATATATAACATAACATATTTATTCCTGCACGTCAGGTTTTGGTACAACCGCTATTGAAAAATAAATATAGTTTGTTAATTTGAATAAGTGTAATTATCTCATACAGTTTTTAAAATGTTAAATTTATGTTCGACAAACAACTTATGTTGTGAGAAAAAAAAAAGAAAGAAGTAATAGAAACTAATAATTAATTACGTAAGTCTTAATTATCATTATCCTTGCATTATGTAATTTTAATAGTAGCTTTATTGAACATTGTAGATGAGAGAAGCTAGGAAGCTTGAAAAAGACAATAAATTGTCGAAACGTAGTTTCTATAAATATATTTTGTTTCAATTAATCCATAATTCCACAAAAATTAATCGCTAAATATAAAAAAAATTTAATGAAAGTTTTGATTGGTTGTGGAATTGGTAATAATAAATTAAATGTTCTATCCAATCAATTATTTATTTTAAATTTCGCTGTGTCTACCGGTTTCGGCCTTTTGCCATCATCTGGACACACAGTACGTCTAAGAGGAATCAGGTGCTACGTCATATGAACTTGCATAGTTATACATTAATGATTAAAATTCTTAATAACATAAATATAGACAATGCACAAGTAGACTATAAACACGTTAAAATTGAATTTTTGAATTTTAACGTGTTTATAGTCTACTTGTGCATTGTCTATATTTTATGTTATTAAGAATTTTAATCATTAATGTATAACTATGCAAGTTCATATGACGTAGCACCTGATTCCTCTTAGACGTACTGTGTGTCCAGATGATGGCAAAAGGCCGAAACCGGTAGACACAGCGAAATTTAAAATAAATAATTGATTGGATAGAACATTTAATTTATTATTACCAATAAAAAAAATTGGCTATTACATAAATATTTAAGAAATTGAAAAATAAATTGAATAATATAAATTAGGTACTGCTGTGATTTATACAACGCAATTATCATTGAGGTGTATTTTAAGTTGCGCATTATGGTTGTTGTGATTTGTAGTTTGTTTTCAGCTGATTTTCAATTTACCGAGAATTTTCACAATTTTGTTTTGTTTTGAATAATTTTAGTTTAAGAGTTTATTGTATGATTTTAATTATGTATAAATATGCCTATTGTTCGCTTGTGCTGATTTAATGTGTATTCTATTAAATATTGTCGTTGTAATGTTCTACGTCTGCGTTGTACGAATTTTGAGAGAGGGATTTTTGTAAGAAAATCAATTGTAGGATTTTGTTAAGGACTTCCTTGTTCGACTATTGACGTGAGTAGACGTATTTCTTTAATCATTGTCGCCATTTTGTTATTCATTTTATATTGAAGAATCTAATTGAATATTCTTTTTTAATTATAGTCAATCAAGGAATTTTTATTGTAATAATTGTTAATGTATTAAAGTGTGCACTTTGTAGATATAGGATCAATTATTATTTTTTGTTTAGGAAGATTTATTTTAGTTTTTCTCTCATTATATTTTGTAAGTTAATTTTTCTGTTAATTTGTTTTGTTGTATCATTTTTAATTTTTCTATCACCTCGTTTGGGTGAGTAGAAGCATTGTTCTTTCATTTAGCTTTTTCATTTTTTGTAAATTTCTAGCATTTGTCCACGCTTAGATTATTTTAATTTGTGAAACCACGTGGATAGAAATTCAAAGGTTGTGTTTATTGAATATATTCCTGAACAAATAAAACCTTTCGTTTTTTGCTTTGCATAGGAAATAGCATTGTCCTATTTTAAATTAGAGTCTAGTGCAGTTTTTTATTTTAGGCCAAAACCTTCAATTCAGGGTTTTTTTTCTGTACAATTGCATTTTAGTCCGTTTTGTTAAAATTAATTTATTGTTTAATTAGCGTCACTGGGTTAAAAATTATGTTCGTTTATTTTATATTAAACCTTTACAATTTTTCTTGTAATTAAGAAAGTCTGATTTCATTTACTCACAATTTACTTGTCGTGGTTAGATTAAAGTTTTAATTCGCGAGGGCAACTCTGAGATTAATAGTTGTTTTGTTTTATTTAAAATATTTTTCGTTGAGCTAGCTAATATTCTTTCTTTTTCATTTTTAAAATCAGTTTAGCATTTTTATTTATTTCAATTTATACACAGGGGTACGTAAATTACATGCTATCGTTCTGTCTTAAAATCCTTTTCTTTTTACTTTTCTTTTATACTGTTATACGGTACATTCTGATATCAATGTCCAACAATAATCGGTCAACATTTCACTATTTCAACTGCCCTGATAACATTTTTCAATAACAGAAATGTCTTGATGAAATCTCTGATGTCGCCGAGAAGCACAATGTCAGAAGATCGACTGAACGCATTTTTTCAGCGTGAAAAATAGGAGAATGGATTTTATGCACAAAAAATAGACAAGTTCTTATTTTGTGCCCACCCTATTTCATAACTCACGAACCGCCACTGCTGCTAATTGAATAATACAACAACATTACCCCAACACAGTTACTTGTTGTAGACACACGAAGTAATAATTGTCTCTATAATTTTATAATATTGGTTTAGCACTGGTACAGTGTTATTTCAATGATTAATAAATTTTGTTATACATTTCTGTAAAATGTTGATTCAAAAGTTATATTGTTACATTTAACCTACCTGTAGTATTCATCGAATGACTATTTTGCATGTAATCCAACACTTTTAGGTAGGTATTTATACGAAAAAGATTTTCTTGTTAGTTGAACCATTTTCGATTTTGCTTAAAATCGCGTTACTGATCGGGCGAGTTTTTAATTTCATCTATGAATTGTATCCATGAAATTAAAAATCCGCCCGCACATTCAGCAATTAGTCCATTGATAGCAACGCTTAGCTATATATTGCCTAATTATGAAGACTGTAGTAGGTAATAAGTAGATGGATATCTTCGGGACTTCCATTAATACTAAAGCTACTTAATAAATATTCACTAAACTTCCTCATTTCCTACAGTACCTATAGTTGAACAACAAATTTAAGGTAAGTATATTGTATATTTATAGCAAACCATTACCTTTATATATCAGGTATTTAGTGAGCGTGCATTTATGATACTGTTTCCTTATCACAAGTAATCCAAATAGCTTGTATTAATTGAGGTTAATAATGAAGGTGAGATAGCCATTATAGAATAGTTCACTCACAACAATACACCGACTACTTGAGAAGGGCAAATCTTTGCTTACTGCAACTACATATATTCTTTGGCTTAACTACTTCTGTTTAATTATCATAAGTAACTTCATAAGTTACCGGTATGAAGCAGCCGTAAGTAACTTAGATTGCTTCTTGTTAGTATCAGTGTTTAGGATCTCTTGCTTATTAGTGCTAAGTAATCAGTGCTTTTGTCCCCTCTTCAGCTGAACTTTTTATTTACGATAATTGTATTTTTATTTATGATTATTAAATTTTTTTTCTAGTGTAAAAATCGAATAAAAGGTAGGGTATTCAATTTTAAAAAAAAATTTAACATAGCATCACCTAGTGGTGATGCATTTAGTCTGAAAATTAACCACCACATAATTTGGGCCCTGTTGGAGATTTATTATAAAATTTTCAAAATTTTCCATTTGTTCCCGAAATATAAAGGAAACTATTATAGTTTCTTTTTCTTTAACACGTATTTCTATCGAAAAATTTACAATTCTATAATTCAATTTCATAACAAAACAACAACTTTAAATATCATTAACAGCAACAGTGAATGCGCCCGTTGTATTTATCAAATTTCCTTTTCACTTATAACATCTATATTATATTATATATCTACATATCTCTACTAGTATTTATTACACATTGTTGTATAAAGAGCTTTTCTCGTACCTGCAACAATGTCCAATTCCAAGAATAAATGTCCTTTCACGCGTTGAGCGTTCGATTTATCCACTATATAGCCGAAGTGAAATTAGCGATTTACGATGCCTCATTGTGTTTCTGCATTTTCGGTCGATTAAAATCGATATACTTGCCTCATTAATTTAACTGCGCATACATAACGTCAAAAACCCCAACTATAGTGAGTCTTTTAATAGCTACAGTACTCGCCAAAAGTCTTTTAACTTATTGTTGATACTTTTAACTTGCTATTTCTATCATTTTGTTTTAGCGCTCTCTCTTTTATCGATGAATGCAAGCAAACTGGAGGTACGTATGCTAGTTACTTCACCATCAATCATCTTTTTATATACTTCGCTAATAGAGTACTGCTTACTTTATTTTCTCATTTGATTTCTAATTCTTAGATATTTTAATGTATTATATTATTACTATTGTAATTACTATTTTTGAGTGGCGGCTGGTACTAAAGGGCACAAGGGCACGTGCCCACCCAACTACCAAGATAAACACAGAAACAAATTCGCATATAATTCAGTGCATTATTAGTTTTACGTATTTTTATAACGATGGTATTAAGTTTCCTTCCGCACCGCAGACGCTAGCGCATATGCGAACACTATGCGAAGCGCACTATGTTCCTGAGCACTCTTTCCGATGTATCTATTTGGAGTATGAATCAGACGGCTTCCGAAAGGCCATCTTGTCAGGGTTCGCTCAAGACGAGAAGGTTAGTGGCGGCTATAAGTTCGTCCTCTCTGCTTAAAACCGCAGCAGGGTGAATGAAGACCGTTGCCGCGAACCACTCCCCCTCTCGTCCGAGCTGTCGTGTCGTAGCTAAGGGCTTGCACAGGGTTCTACAACGATGCCAGTTGTTGCTGTTAAACCAGGTGCCGAAAGGGATGGGGCTCTTGGCTTAACTGCACGGACCAAGAGGAGACAACCTCAACAAAAACCTAAATTCTAAGGTGACGGACTAGGCTGATGGGTTGCGTGGCTGGATAGAAGACCAGTCTACTAGTCCAACCTTGGGGCACCTGGCGCACCTCATTGTATTTAGCCTTATCTCTGCATGCAAGGCTCTAAGGAAGTGGACCTCTTCTTCCCTAGCTAGTCGCAGCATCAACCATGGAGGAAGGACGTTTATTAGTGGGGCGACACCGCTAATAAATATATATTGGAGCAGGATCTCCATAAGAAGCCTTCGACTTCCAAAGTGAGAGTACCTCACAAGGAAGGAACAAAGGGAGAAGCACAACGATTGGAGCAGATTGGGGAACAGAATAGGCATCCATTCCCTCTCAAATTGCGTAGCACTGTGCAACTCAAGGACGTTGTACCTGGGAGAAATCGAAGAGGGAGACTTACCTAACTTGGAGCCTTCTGATATCCTACACTTTCTGAAAGGAATAAGATTGGAAGGCTGTAAAACAGCAAGAACAGAGGACACAATAGATCTTTTAGATCGCAGTGTAATATCACCCTTGCAATATACAGGGTGTTAGGTAAACATGCGACAAAAATTGAAGGGGTTATTACTTGGCTTATTCTAATAATATTTCGTCCTATGATGATTTTTGAAAAACCCCTTTGTTTCTAAGATACAGGGCGAACAAAATTTGCGATCACCATATTCGATATTCGTTGAAATTATTAATGTAAATAAAAGTATGGTGGACGCCAATGAGTTTATCACGTACAAAAAATTGTTTTCAATCCGTTATTTTTTCGATCTCGATCACATGAAACGGCTGTGTTATTTAGTAGTGGATTTCACTTCAATACGTCTCATCGGTCGCATTTGTTGTATTTCTACCAGGAAAACTTACTGGCGTGGTGTACCGCAACTTTTTGGAAGCAACACTACCTGAGTTTCTGGAGGATGTACCATACGCGACAAGAATTGCAATGAGGTTTATGCACGATGGCGCACCACCAAATTTCAGTTTGGTTGCTCGTAATTTTTTAGCAACACCATACGAAGATCGCTGGATTGGTCGAGGTGGGCCACACGCATGACCTTCTCGATCCCCAGACTTAAACCCCCAAGACTATTTCTTCTGGGAACCTCTGAAGTCAATAGTTTACACCACTCCAGTGGAGAATTTGGACGATTTGCGCAATCGGATAATTGCTGGGTGTAACTCAATTAGAAATGATCCTGGTGTGTTTGAAAGAATTCGACAGTCAATGACGAGAAGATTGAATGCTTGCATCCAGGCTGGAAGAAGCCATTTCGAACATTTAGTGTAGATTGAGCAAGTTTACATGTACTTTTTGATAATAAAATGTTGTTACTGTCGCAAGTCTTGTTCTCCCTGTATCTTCGAAACAAAGGGGGTTTTCAAAAATCATCATAGAACAAAATATTCTTAGAATAGGCCAAGAAATAACCCCTTGAGTTTTTGCCGCATATTTACCTAACGCTCTGTATATACATATGGTACTTAAAGTATTTTTTTTAATCAAACGCCCTATATATTTTTACACCAAGTGATGTAGAATTGTATTCTCTATCGAAAAGCTATAGGTGTTCTTATACCTATCTCTATCGCTTCTTTTAGGATTAGTGATTCTCAGAGAGTGTATGTAATTTTGAATTGCGTTGTGCTGTGAGGATTATGAAACATTCCTAAACGATATCAATCTATTGATATTGTCCTTAATTAATGTTTTGATTGGAAAATTCAATAAAAGCTCTTATCAACTGTTCTAATCAATCATTATGCGTACGACATGCTTTGACCTAGGCCATCATCAGACGTGACTGCCATGTTTGAATAATTGATTTATTTATTTAGTCAGACCTGACAGTTATGCCTGATGATAGTCTAGGCCGAAACATGTACCTAGTACACATAATAAAAATGATTGACTAGAACAACAATCTACACTCAAGTGATCTGTCAACTTATCTTGTTCTGTGTTGTTGGGACTTATTATCATATGTTCTTTATTTGACAGATGTATATACATGTATATAAGAAAACAATTTGATAATGATAATACATTTATACATATAACAGTACATGTATACAGTCACGTCTTCGTGTCCACTGTTGGCTTCCGGCTCTCTGTCCTCATCCAAGCTGGTGAGGCTAGCAGTATCAAGAGCGATGTTGTAGGCGTAGCAATCCGTCAACTTTTCGGTTTTATATCTAGTGTTGCATTATCATGGTTTTTATTGTTTTTTTGAATTTAGTATGTGTCAAGTCTTTAATTTCTTTTGGTAGTTTGTTATATTGTTTAATGATTTCATTATTTGGGATTTTTATGAGTTTGTTGCTAGTAGTTTTTTCAGCTCTTAAATGAGAGCGTCTTCTTATATTGTGTGTGTGTATTTCTGTATTTTTTATTAGTCTAGAGTCAGCTTTTATCATTTTCTTTTCTATTTTATGTATTAGCGTCATATTATTTAGTTGTATGATTTGTTGTATATTCAGTTCTTGTGTTTTTGTATATATTTCTGCAGTTGGTGTTCTTCTCTCTATGCTATAAAGTATTTTCAGTATTTTATTTTGTTGTCTTTGTAATTTATTTAAGTTTTTGTTGTTTGTGTAACTCCATATATTTATTAGATAGTTTATGTTAGATGTGAATATAGAATGGTATATTGGTTTCCTCATATGTGACGGTAATATGTTTCTTATTTTACTTATCCCTGCTATTGTTGTTGTGTTTCTTTTTATTAGGCTGTGTATGTGGGTATCCCATTTTAAGTTGTGTTCTATTATAAGTCCCAAGTATTTTATCTGATGTGTTTGTCATATGATTTGATTTTTTACTCTAATATTGAATTTGGGTGTTTGTCGTTTTCATGTGAAGACCATGTATACGTTTTGTTTTCGTTTATGGTTATTAGGTTATTGTAGCACCAATTTTCGATTTTCTTTATATCGTTGTTAATATTGTGCTGCATTTGCTGCAAATTCTTGTCTGAGTAAACTATACATAGGTCGTCTGCGTATGCGTAGATCTCGCCTTGAGTTTTCACGTTGAAAATATCGTTGGTGTGTATAATGTATAACAGTGGCGCTAGATTACCACCTTGAGGTATTCCATACTCGTAATCGTGAACTCTATGTTTTGTTCACTATAGTCGTTTGTTCCCTATCCGTTAGATACGTTTTGATCAACATGTTTTCTCGACGCCAATACTATCCATCCTTTTCAATCATTTTTGATTTAGATATTGTGTCAAACGCTTTTTTCATGTCTATGAAAAGGTGGTGTTGTTTTTTCCTACCTCGGTTTTTATTTTGTTTATGAGATCGTTTGTAGCCGATGTTGTTCTAGAGTTCTTTTGGTATGCGTATTGCCTCTTGTTTATGATATTGTTTCGTGTTAAGTATTCACTTAGTTGATTATCTATGATTTTTTCTAATATTTTGTTCATAACAGATAGTAAACATATAGGTCTGTAATTCTCCGGGTGCAGTTTGTTGTTGTTTTTTTTATATGTGGGTATGATTATATTTGCTTTAAGTTTTTTGGATATTCGCCATTCTTTATTGTGTTGTTGATAAATAGTAGGGGTGCTGATTTGTCTCTATTTTGTTTCATTACTTTTGTAGTTATCTTGTCATAAGCTGGTGCTTTGTTGTTTTTCAGTTCTAGTATTGTTCTGAGTATCTCTTCTTCGGTTATGAGCCTTAGTTTAAACTTTGCATTTATATTTTCAGTCACCGTGATCTTGGGTGGGATATTTAAGAGCGATAGTTGCTTCTCTGCTAGTAGTCTTCCTATATTTGCGAAGTATTTGTTTATTTCTTCAGCTATTATTGCATTATCAAAAATGAAATATCATTTTGGTAATTAAATTTATTTTATCAAATTTATTTTCTATTCAAGGTGAATGTAATGAAATGACAAGCGGAGTTTATAGAGGCGCAGAACACATTCCTGAAAAATCCAAGAAAACCTTTTACTCACACAGAAAAACGTTTTTATTGTCAAGCACATCTGTGTTCTTACACATTTTTACTAAATGTAGGATAGTATTTTCTTTATTTTAGAGGATTTACTAGATCCGAGTTAATAGGTGTCCTTAAATATAATAAATTATTTTCTTGAAATTTTACTAATATCAAAACAAAATTTATTTGTGGCAAATGTTATCTCTTTCGATAATATTTGCCCTGTGCGTTACCTAAATCTGTTTGTCACCTGTTTATAGTGGTTTGAAGTAAGTATTTTTATAATATAATGCGTATATATACTAGTTAATAAAAAAAATATACATATACGGATATTTTTATAAATAGATATGTCTGAAGAACAATTTTATATTCGGCTTCAATATAAAGGCCATTTTGAGTGGTGTAGCATTGGCGCGGAGATAGAAACCGCAATAAAATACTGTAATATACTGTAAATGTAGTATCTAAATAAATACTTTTTAGTTGTAAAGTTATTCGATTTGTATTTTTTTCCTTACCTATGATTTAACAATTCACAAAATAAAATTTAAATAAACTAATTTTATTAATATGTTAACTAAGTATACTTGCAATTTATTTCGAGTTTTTCCTTAAAGTATAAGGTGTTAGAACCTGCCCGACAGCAGCTATTGAAGTAGTATTGGATCTTGCCCCCCTCCACATTGTAGTGGAGGGCGTGGCGAAAAGAACCGCACTAAGATGGTCAAGGAAGAATGATTAGGCATAGGCCTCAATCTCCTGACGGTGATCAAACCTGGGATATGCCCCGGGATGACATGTTAAAGAAATTTAGCTTTGTGAAGGAATTCACCACAAAGCTAAGTAACAGGAGCGAGTGGGATCATAACACCATCTCGAATCTTAATAGAAATGCCATCAAATGGTACACTGATGGCTCCAAAACGGCAGAAGGAACTGGAATAGGAATATACGGGCCTAGAACTACATATTTCGAAAGCTTGGGAAAATACCCAAGTATATTTCAGGCGGAAATACACGCTATTGGAAGATGTGTTCAGTTCAATATGGATAGGAACTATCGGAAACAGGAGATTATCATCATGTCTGATAGTCAAGCAGCCATCAAGGCGCTGAGCTCATATGAAATCAGTTCCAAGATGGTCTGGGAATGCCTAGGGAAATAAATGAGCTAGGCAAAAGAAATAAGTAACCCTCCTGTGGGTTCCGGGTCACACAGGAGTGGAAGAAACGAAATAACGGATAACCTCGCGAAAAAAGGGCTGGAATGCCTTTCGTAGGGCCTGAACCCTTTTGCGGGTTAAGTAGCAGTACAATACTGAAGAAACTAAAAATAGAAATGAGCAGAGAAAATCCAGTTACTGGGAAAATCTCCAGGGAATGACGCAGAGTAAAATTCTTCTGGGAACTTATAACCAGAAGAGGCTTACAGAATGCATCAACCTGAGTAAGAACAATGTTCGCATATTAACAGGAATACTTTCAGGCCATTGTAGACTGAAAGGACACCTGAGTAAGCTTGGATTGGAAAAGATCCTGAATGCAGATTTTGTGGGGAATAGGATGAAACACCCATCCACCTCCTCTCAAACTGCGTAGCACTGTGCAACCCGAGGGCATTGTACCTGGGAGCATGTGAAATCTAAGAAAGAGACTTACCTAGACTGGGGCCCTCTGACATCACCTACACTTTTAAAGGAATAGGATTGGAAGGCCAACTGTAAAGCAGCAAGAAGGGGACACAATAGATCCTTTAGGTCGCAGTGTAACACCACCCTTCATCTACATACATACATACATATGGTGTTACATGATAACAATACAAATCCTATGTAAGAAACAACGTATATTGTAAGTAAGATACGAATATGTATATTTAGCCAGCGAAAATTATTATCAAGCAACTAATCCTGCATATCCTCTGCCAGCATAATTAAAATTATAATATATTGGGTTTGGTCTTGCTGTTTGCAAACAATTGAGTAACATTTCGTCATGCTGCTGGCTTTTTCAGAATAACTAACAGTTCAGTTATTTTTGACGAAACTTTAACCAGTTTTTTGCAACCAACAGTACTAGAGTAAAGGTTATCGCACATTAGTTCGTCACAAAACAGCACGGTGCGCCCCGTCAAAAAAAAAAAAAACGGATAGAATTAAAGCAATGCAAATGAATGAACAAGCGCCCATTATACGGGCATATCAGCGCAATGCTATTGGTTTTGTCATGGGGCGCACCGTGCCGTGCTATGACGGGCTAATGTGCGATAACCATAAGAATAAAAACACCATTTTTGTTTCTTGATTTAAAGAAAGGAATCCTTAAGTTGAAGTAAGTACCATTTTCATGTTTAATAAAATAACGTTTGATTTAAAGGTATGAGATGTTTATCACTAGAAAACGACAAACTAATTTTAAGCTCGATTTGCATTTATTTTAAGGAGAGTCCTGCTTTATATCAAATTTATTTTTTCTTAATTCAAAGTTCTCATAAGTTCGAATTAAATACATAATATTCTTGAAACCTGTTTTTTTTTAATTTGTTTCAAGTAACCAGCTTTCTTTTGTCTAAGGACATTAAATTTCTTTAAACAAGGAATTAATTTCTTGGGATATTGAGAAAATAATTTTCTTCGTCCAAGAAATTATTCATTTGCTTATATATAAGAACGAGAGGTACTTCAGTTGAGAAATTCTCACTTGATTCTAGAAATTACTTCTCTGTGTGCTTACTGTGCGATGGAAGCATAATAAACAGATTCCAAAACCTATAACAGAGGATGAGAACTATGAGGTAATTGTATTATGGTATTAGCGTATATAAGTTTTTGCCGTTACTGGAAAAAAAAAACAATTATACGTTTAACAATATTCAAATATTTCGACACACCCGGTATGCGTATTTACGACCGCCACCGCGAAAGCTCGTGTCGAACCTTTTACCGAGTTTCGAACGATTTCTTTCAAAACCGGGAGTGGATTGGTCACACCCACGTACGACAGCCGTACGCATTCGTTCCGATGAACGCTTTGCATACATTTTTCTTCTACGTGTGTACGTAACGTTGCACATACATACCTGCAGACGCCGACGACGTATACATGTGTTCAGTACCGCCTATAGATACTCGCATACCGCGGCTGATTGTGCCCGCACCGCGCCGTAATCCTTCCAGTCTCGACCGCGCATTCCGTACTTACGCCCCGATGATGATGAAGTCCACAATGTTCACATGCGAAAGCCTACACGACATATGTATGTATTAGTGTATATGTAGAAACGTGGTGCCTCAATACGCACACATTAAAATGCGTTGTTCAATTACGGCGGAAGGATAAAAGGGACAGCCAGCGAAAGAAACTAATAGAGTAGGTTCAACGTGGTATCTACTCGCCTTGGCGTAAGAGTAATCAGTAATGCACATGGGTCATATAAAGAAGACAGCAAAACCTACAATTATAGTTTTAAATGCATACCATGTGCGATAGTGCAAAAATAAACCTGCATCCTGTTAACAAATTTTAAAACAAACAAACCCTTGTCATAAATTACACTGGTCAACAAAATTTCAGATTTATTTTGTCCCACGAAGTCAAGTGGGTGAACTTGGTAGTACTTTTTGTATTTATTTCATATGTGTTTTTAGACTTTTTCTATCAGGCAGAGTTCCGTAGTGACAAAGCAATGAAATTTTATGAAAGATTATGATGTTCTATTATTTACTTATATTTGATTTTGCCACCATTATCTGTTCGATTGGAAATATAAATGTAAAATACTTTAACCGAAATATCAGTTCCGGTTGACTTTGTTATTTTAAATAGAATGATGAATAGAATGAAGTTTTAAGAACATCCCGTATTTTAATTCGAAATTAGAAAGTAAATATCATCCCCTATCATTTTATATTAGCATTCCCTATCCCTATCTTTAATAGATGTTGAGATATGAGCGACTATTTGTTAAACAGACTAACTAACTCCATCTTTAAATGTTTGTAGCTGGCTCTGAATGGGATTAATGTCAAATTAATATATTATTCTTTGAATAACCATACAAGAATGTTGCTGTTCGAACAGTCATTTCTACTAATATTGCATTGTACAAAAGTGTAATTACGATGATATACATAAACACATATGATTAGTTAATGAATTTCACATTAATCCCATTCAGAACCAGCTACAAACATTTAAAGATATGGCTACTTACAATTAGTCTGTTTAACAAAAAGTCTCTCATATCTCAAAATCTATTAAAGTTAGGTATAAGAAATGCTGATATAAAGTGATAGGGGATGATATTTACTTTCTAATTTCGAATTAAAATACAGGGTGACCTATTTAAAAACTTTTTCAAACAAAACAATTTCACTTTATTCCTCAATTTTGAACACCCTGTATGTTGGAATGTAAAATGTGCGTACCGTTTCTTAGAGTTGTATCTACATTCATAACATAGCAAATTTGGAGTCTCTACTTGCAGTATTAACCGAGGTATTAATTTCTCAACGATGCAATGATTATGACTAGAAAAAAAAGAAAAACTTAAATAACTCACAAACGGCAATATGTAGCTAAAGCAATAGCTAATGAAAACTGACGTATTTATGGTCGTAAAATCCAAAAATGAACAAAAAATTAGATCATTCTATTGAAAATTACAAAGTTGACGTCCATTTGCGGTCAACCAGAAGTGATATTTCGGTTAAAGTATTTCACATTTATAGTTCCAATCGAACAGATAATGGTGCCAAAATATCAAATATAAGTAGATAATAGAACATCATAAACTTTTAATGAACCACTTACGTGGAATATCCTGTATACTTTTCACGATTGGTAAATTCAACTCTTTTAGTTCACCAAGTAAGCAATTGTAAATGTTTATAATTTGTATAACCACACTTCTACTTATTAGTGTTTTCTTAGTCTGTGGTGCCAATAAAAAGTTAGCTTCAACGCCGGTGGTATTATAATGATAACCAAGTGTTTGTTGTAAAAAATTCCATGTAATGTTCTCTTAGAAACATAGCGCATTCGAAGGCATATCTACTCAGCAAGTATTTTATTTTCGAGAAACACTACTTTGCAGGTCTCACTCCGTTTTAGTCCGAAGATGTTACGAAGGCACATTTTCTGCAACCGAAACGCTCTTCGCACTTCTACCGAATTGCCCCAGAAAATCAGTCCCATATCGGATGCGAATTTGAACATATGCATGATAGGCACAAAGCGCCGCTTCCACACTAACCGACGTGGACAAAACATGCAGAGCATAACCGAAGATTGCAATTTTCGCAAGTAGTAAATAGCAAATAGTTCACATGCTGCTTCCAGTTTAATTGGCAATCCAGGATCACTCCAAGAAACTTCACTTCACCGACTGTAGTAAGTATTTTATTCTTGTAAGGAATAATCAAAGGTCCTTTTTTGAAGTATTCGAAATTTATAAAATTTGTTTTTTCTATATTTAACTTTAAGTGATAGGTTTTAAACCAGTTTTCATAGTGTTGTAGTAAATTTTTTAGATCTTCCTCCAATAATCCTGTTGATCTGATACCCTAAGTTCATTTATATATATTAAAAACAATAACGGGCCAAGCATTGACCCTTGTGGCACTCCCTGATCTCTTTTTTTTCCAGTCAGAAAATAGGATATGTCCGCTCTCTGGATCTATATCTTCCAGTTTTTGCCTACGCTTTGATAAGTAAGACTTAATCAATTTCAGTGCATTGCCTCTTATTCCTATAGATGCCAATGTACTATAGAGTGCATCATGTTTTATGCTGTCGAAGGCCCTTGAAAGAACCATGAAAACCCCCATGGTTTGGCATTCCAGATTTATATCTTCCAGTACGGCATTCAAAAGTTGATAAATCGCTCTATTAGTCGACTTTCCTTTCATGTATGCATTGTGAAATTCGTAGATTATTTTGAATTTCGATAAAAATCTGTAAACCCTGTAATGTATTATTTTCTCATATATTTTAGAGATGTTAAATAAAAAAGATATTGGACTATAATTTTTGGTGTCTGATTTGTCCTTTCGTTCGTCAGGAACACATTCAGTTGTTAGAGGATAAGACTTTCACAAAACAGGTACAATGCGATACGATAATCCATCACACATCCTTTCAGTATCTTTACAGGTATTCCATCATATTAGATCAATGAACTGTTCAACAATACTATATACAATACTGCTCTAAATTTGTTTTTAAGAATTTTCACTTTTGAGCTAGTTCATAACTAAGAACTCAATCAACTAGTCACTAGCATAATATCTAGGTACTATGTGAAGCTTATAAAGCTTATTTACTGGAATATCTAAATGTCTCATCGTAGCCCATGTCTCATAGTAACCCACCGCACCCTAAATAACTTTATAAGGTTCACATTGTACATATTATGTGTCACCAGTTGATTGACTAATAAACAGAAGAAAAATATGAGTTCTTAATTTTGAAATAGCTCAAAAGTGAAAATTCTTAAAAATAAATTTAAAGCAATATTGTAGATCCCTTCACAGATCTAATATTCTGTACATACATCTTGTATACTCCTGTAATTTTGCTTTACTGTTTAAGCTTTTTATTACTTCAATTCTTGCAGTTGTTATTGTTATTTCCTTTGTTATTTAAGTACTTAATAATGGTAACTTACCTATATCACAAAAGAACTTCTTTCTCTACTTAAAACTAAAACTAACACCAAATGGAACTAGAAGGGGGTACTTATCTAATCTACATCTTTTCAATATCTTAATCTGAATCAATAAGTATTTTTTTTTATTATTGAAATTCACATATCTCTGCTTAATTTAAATTTTAACACTTACTCACTATTTTTTTCTTCCATGCAACATCAACCAAGTTCTTAGTTATATACCAACTAACCCGCGTAAAAGAATCGTAGCGCCTTACAAATTAAAATTTCCATTCAAAATGTACCGCGTCTCCTTAAAAAGGAATAAATAAATCATCCTAAAAAGAAGAATAAACGCATACAGCAGCAACCCTTTCCTTCAAAAGCTCTGGCAACGTCGTTAAAAATTGAATGCAGCCTCGCGGCGACTATATTGAAGCCAATTACCCGATCAGAGTAGCGTTATCTCTCTCTGATCCCAGCGCGACTCGTACCGATTTTTACAGTGGCGTAACTGAAATTCCAAAACTACGTGTACGTGCAAATATTTATATGTGGAGATAAACCTATGCAAAACGCATTGCACTGCATTTCTAACGCTAAGAATATTTAAACACACTGGTTATTATATATGAAAGAAACAGTATTTTAAACTAAATAGGTAATTAAATAAATAAAAAAGTATTTTACAATGAAAGAAAAACAATTTCTTCATTAAGTATGAGCTCAACTGAAATGCTTGACACAATTATCTTTGTTTAACAACCACAAAAAGTAACGTTAATTCTTTCGCAAAATTGATACGCCTATGGTTTATGACATTGACGCACCAAAATCAAAAGAATACCTCTTTTCATCGCATCCCAGATCCCCGAAACCCAACAATCGTGTACCTAAAAGAGCACCCAGAATAAACGGCCCTACCGTGATTGAAGTTGCAAAAGAATACCGGGGGCTTTTGTTGAAGGCGGATAAATTTTTGAATGGTGTTGGCCCTCTTCTCGCTTCCTCACACCAATAATATTGTGTGGTCTTGAGCGAGCGAAATACGGCCGTTGTTATTGGTGTTAAAGTGCAATATTTTTTCCCAAGGATCGAGTTCAGGGATTCTGTTTCACAGACAATCGGGATTTCGTTCTTTTTTTTCTTTTTGTTACCTGTGAACAGGTGTCCGACCGACGCGAGGGTGTGAAGTAATTTGAATGACACGTACAGGAAACCGTCTATTGTGGCGTTCCCGGTGATTATTTGTTGTTAGTGTGATTAAGGATTAATTTTAATGGGAGGACCTTGTTTCGAAATAATACCTATACTTTTCGAGGTGTTAAAAGTGATGTTTCACACAGTTAAATTATGAGTTCTAAATGATAGGTTTCATTGTTAGTTATCTCGTAGACGTATTCTGATAATTACTGTAATAAACATCGTAAACGTATTCTCGGAAGTGATTTAAATTTCCATTAATAGAGCTTTAATAAGGTTATTTTATATCCTGAAGATATCAATAAGATTTCAGGAATGGGGCGACATCTATGAAATAATAGCAACATCAGTCTAGATAGGCAAGAGCAGCTAAAATAAACCACAATGAAATTTACTTGACGAAAGTTTCGTCTTCAGTCACCGGTAGCGTTATCTCACCGTTGTAGTTTGAAAATGATAATTATTGATTTTTAAATAATTCTTACAAATAAGAGATAATTAAACAGAAATATGTGATATAAAACAAATTCTTTTCTTCATCGATTAATGTATAAACAAAAACACATTATAATCAAGATACCCATCGATGAATTTAAAAATTTGCTTTATAACATATTCTTGTTTGGTAACAAATTATCCACTTTTACATCAAATATTCACGTCGATTCGTCAATATAAATCTAATTACATTCGTGTTATATTCTATTACACAAAAATATTTCAATGTTTTTTGCGTAGCCGACTTATTTCTGCAAATTCCATAGAATTAAATGTAGTAAAATCGAGTTACCGCATTATCACGTGAATGCACAGTAATTTTGGCCGTAATCCGTAATAAACAAGAAGCACAGTTATTGTTAGGGACTACTAACTTAAAGTACTACAGAAATCTTCAACAAAAATAGAACTACCCAATTGCAATACCTCTTGTGACTGGATACATCACAAGGTTTGCAACTCAACTAATCTTGTATTTATTCAATGCAAGGTCTAAAGAATCGTTGATAGAACCACGAAGTAAGTTCGCTCGCGTAAGAAAATTAAAAGAGGAAAAGTGCTTATAAACATTGAATTACAAACTATAGTTTTAAATGTACATATTTTTTGTTGTATTTGCAGTAAGTTTTATATTGCATTATTTGCAATAATTTGGTTTGTCTAATTCAGTCCATGAGTATAGAATCTATACATTAAATATTATTTCCCAAATTTATTGAGATTTATTTTTAAATATAAATCTATTTCATTTTAAAATATTACAATCGCTCCCTACTCATAAAACAAAACTAAATTGGACCACTAAAATGTTATTGAACCTCAAGCCCCATATTAATATCAAACTGTAGTATCTAATCTTCGCTCTTACTCAAACTGGCAGAGTTCTTTTTTCCCTAAGTGTACATACATATTAAAATCGTTAGATATTCTTTCTTTATATGTTTTTCTTAAATGTTTATTTGAAAACTATTAATAACCATAAATTTCAGCGCATACTAAACATAATACCCACTATATATCTTTATTTTTATAAATTTTATAAAATGTTTAGAAAAGCAAAATAGGAAATAATTGTTTACTAGAACTATGCTGACATCTGTAGTCAAGTTGCTAATAATGATATTACTGCAGTTAGAGCTGCAGCATGCTGCAGCCTGCCAGCTGACTGCAGTAAGTAGATTACTGTAATTAAAAGTTGAAAAAAAAAACGTGGTCTTTGACGTGCAATTATTACGTAAATTTTCAAAATTTGAATTTGCAATAAAATAGATCATAAAAATATAATATTAATATCCTATACAACTATAATATAAAGGTATAAATATTTCCTGTTTATAATCATGTGATAAGCGTTGATACCAATATACGCTTAGCCAATAGCAGCAGCAACATCCCTAAATTCTTCAGACGTATCTAGAACAATCGGCATGGCTTCAATTTTGCGATCATCGAAGTTCGTGAGATATATAGCCGGATTTGCTCGTAATATAGTTGTAAATACACCGCGGGAATTCGACGGTAGTTTTGTGAATACGACACAATGTTTCTGCGGCGCCGTTCCCAGGTAACTTAACCTATTCATGATGTACCGGTCGACTTCATAAATTACGCAATGTTTCTCAATTAACTCTTACAGATCTTTGTCAGCACAAGCTTCCGCTCAGCACGACCAGAACTTGGAGAGAAGTTTGCGTAGGATCGACCAGGATGTCCGCAGATCGGGAAGAATATCCAGGCGAGATATTGAAGACGTTCTAGAAGAAATCAGAAATAGTCGATCGGCGACGAGCTCTCAGTCGCTGCTGGTGATACGATGTTGCGGAAACCTAGTACCAGAAGAGCAACCAGAAGTCCGAACGAAATTGGTGCAGGAAATATGGAACACGTTGAAGAAATTGAACGTTCCGATGGATATATCGCACTACAATGCATTATTAAGAGTATATTTGGAGAATGAGCATGAATTCTCGCCCACTGAATTTCTAACAGAACTTGAAAGTAAAGGGATCGATCCAAACAGAGTGACATATCAAAGATTAATCGCTAGATATTGTCAGCAAGGAGATATTGAAGGAGCTACGAAGATCTTGGAGTTTATGAGGGAGAAGCAGTTGCCAGTTAATGAAAATGTGTTTAATGCTTTGATTACTGGTCATTCAGAAGCAGGGTAAGTAATTTTTTAAAAGCTCTTGGCTAAACAGTCTTAATTGACCTTAAGTCAGATAAAGTATTTAATTAACCTTTCTTATAGCAAAGTATGTTTCATAACTTGCTAGGTAATCAATCCAAATTTAAATGCATCTGAGCTAGTTCAGTGGGGTCACAAAATTCATTTTCCTTCTTATCGCAGCAATTTTCTATTGATTTTGTATTCTCATTAATTACAATATAATGGCACCTTTGATTTTTCCATCCAAATTCTCCCTACTTGCTTTATTAAAACTGCAGTGAGCATGACATTGTTTTCTTGTTTCTCTATCAGTAATCTCTCAGCTGTCTACAGCATAATTCATGGCTTGAAAAATGTTAGTGAATATTATTATTTCCACCTTCAATTTTTACTAAAACGAAATATATGAATTTAATTCTGTACTTAGTTTTTAGTTTATGTATTGTGTCAATATTCAAGGGTTTGATCAGTGATGTTTAGTGGCAGAAATATTTGCTGGTAGAACATGAGTCTTATATACTTAATGTGATGTTTTTTTTTTTTCAAAGAGAAAACTTTAAAGAATGGGTTGCTCTAAAATTCTCAGGATTCACACAGATCTTGCTAAACTCTTCAACAAGACATACTAGCATGAGCCTAAACAGATAAACATTTCTTTTAATAATAACGCAAAATTTGCTGAAGGCTTTGTCAATTTCAGCACTTTTTCTTTCTCATTGATGTATTTACTGTACTTGCACCTATAATATTCTAGTTTGATTATTGCCTCAACAGCGCTGAAAATTGTGCTTGATCATCATCACATTCCATTGGGTAGGTTGATTTCTAATTTGAGTCTACACACATTTAGTTTTGACTATATATTTTATTCAACTATATTTCATTCTGCTCTATTGATGTCTTACTTATCTTGGAATCCAGTTAAACAGAGTCAAACTACAATTAATACTATACAATATTAAGACTCTTCCCATTCCTTTAATATTTTTCTTTTAAATTAAGCTGTTTTACAAGAAATTGTTTATCAAAGAAAAGAATGATCAATTTATTTGAATTGAATGTTTATATACCGTAATCTTATTTCTTCCAATGTTTAAATGACTCTCTATCTCTTTTATCACATATTAAACCAGGAATACATCTGGAAACATTGCCTTTCGTTCGTATTGCTGTTGACTTACTTCAACGTATAGGCAAGTACATAATGCTTTTAGAAAAACGTTTGCACAAGTTGATGTTATGCTGATGCATGTTTTATCTTTCTCAGTTATGTAAAGAGGGAATCTTTTATACTGTCTTATTTACGAGGTAGTGTAGAATGTAGCCCCAAAGGACAGACCTCAGCTGTTGCGGTTATATTTTGGGAGATTTGTAAAAGTTTTTGTCTGTTTTTAATGTATAAACTTTTTATATTTGAATTATTTGAAGTAAGGCATTTTAGGAAAAATATTGTGAGTTGCAGATAAATAACATTCTCTCATTAAGACTGGATATTTTAGATTTTGATATTGATTTACCTGTTTTGTTGAGCAAACAATCTTCGACAGAATTTTGAAATTTGTTTGCTTAAAATATTCTCATTTAAATAATGAAGTGTGCAAATCGATTACCATATTTGCTCTGAAATTTTATATTTCACAATCAATTCATCTATGCATTTCATAAATTAATATTTATCTCGACTTGTTCATATGGCATTAACAAATTATAAGCTAGTTTTTCAACGATTCTCTGCTAAGATAGCACCCACTAAACGTGATATTATGTATAAATACATTGCACTCATTTAGTATTATTCTTAATGGTATGGCGTAAGTTCATTTAACGTCCCTTGTAAAAATAGCAAAACTGAGGCATTTTAAATTTCTTCTTTTTATAAAATAAACATTCCTTATTTGTTAAGAGCATTCTACGTAAGTCTACAAAGTATTATTTTTAATATCCTGATAAGACGTTCGAGTTTCACCGGATATGCGACTTCAATAGTTACAAAAAAAGTAAATATTTTTCTTTCGCTTTGTCGAATCGAGAGTTAGTTGTTAATAAACGGTCCCACATGATTCTGAGTTATTTCTTTTGGATTTATTTAATAAAATAACGCATAATGAATTGAATCGAATTACACAGAAATAAATGTAGATACAGAAAATTTGCAAACACGCCTTTTTACTATGATATCGCGCGAAAATGAATCTATATATTCCCGCGCTTTTGCCGATGCATCAAGCTTCGATTTTCTTTATATGAAATCATGATGGTCCTGTAAAGGATCGTTTTTTTCGAGACGGGAAGAATTTAAATAAATTGTTCGAAGTGGTTTCCACTCCAAGCGGCGATCCACACAAAACTAACAGCGGTAATGGCTGAATGATAGTGGTATGTGGGGGTATACTCGGGACAGCATTTAGGTTGGGCACAGGCTCTAGGCCACGGCATTTACAAAATAATATTTTTTTTTCTCGTTAATGCTTACAGATTAACTGTGCATTAAGACTTTTTGATCGTAAACGATTACAGCTGCTACATATTATTATATTTACCTCTATATCGGATACACCCTGTATATATATAAATATAAAAATTATTTGTAAATTTAATGAAAGTAAAGTCAGTAATATTCCTGTACAGTTTACATATTTGTAAATAAAATTTGACAGATTTTTGAGTTATAAATAATTACAAGAAAGATATAGAAAAATAATTATATTGCAAATGTTACAATAAATGTTGTAAATGTTAAGTATGTAAGCCACAAAGCCAATATTTGATAGTTGACCTTAATACACTAGGTGGCATATTTACAGGTTAAAGATATTGAGCCGTGTTACATGAATTCCCGCCACAACCACACGTTGATGAAATACAAAAAGGTTACTTTCAACAAGACAATGTCCCAGCACATAGAGCTAGAAATGCTCATAAATATCAGAGGTTTTTTTAAACGTATGCTGATATGCAAAAACTATACAATTTTTAAATAAATAATGAAATGTAAATCATTCTAACCAATCTGTATTTTATTTAAAATCTTTACATCAAACGTATCTACTTCATCGTCATCATCAGAAATGCCTAAATCAACAGAACACATCTGACACCAGTTAGAGCCAGTAAGCATTCAAATCTGGTTTCACTGCCCCTGCAATTGAGACTTCCCCATTTCGTCAAGCTCCTGTTTATGTGGAAAGAGAATACCAACTTAACATTTAGATTATATTCCTTGTACTATCCGTGCTTCAATGCGAACGAATGGTAACGTTTCACAGATGTATTCCTGACTTTACCGAACAACCATTTTCTTTGCTTACCTATGAAGCGCTTTTACATTATTTAAATTGTATTATTCACTACATATGTGGTGGTTATGTGTGTTTTTTGTTGGTTTAGGGATATGGATTCTGCTCAAGGTATCTTGAAAGTTATGACGCAAGCCGGTTTAGAACCAAGCGCTGATACTTACACAACTTTATTATGCGGCTACGCCAAAAAAGGCGATATTGATAAAATTAATGCCATATTAACCGAATGCGAAGAGAAAGATATCTATCTGCTAGATAAAGATTATCTAGACATAATATACGCGTTATCTAAAACGGCCATGAAGAACACGTCCCGTTGATCTTGGATAAAACGCGGAAAGGTTTAGGCTACAATCAGGATGGCATAAATCTCATTTTAAGGCTTATAAATAAGGGACGCGAAGATGTTGGATATACCGTTTTAAAATCGTTACCAAGAGGAACACGACCTGACGGTTCTGCCTGGCCGATTGGGGCATTCTTCTTAAAACAGATGATCAAAGCAAATCGCCCCGTAGATCAAATAGTTAAGTATAGTGAGGAATTGGAGCAGGATGATCTGTACGAAAGGGGCTTGTTATTCTCGACTGAATTTTGTCTCGAGAGCGGAAATGAGAATTTAGCTTACGCTGTTGGATAAATTACGAGAAAAGAATCTCCCAATTCGGCAACATTATTTCTGGCCGTTGATAGTCGCTAAATCCGCAGATCCTTCTGGAGAAGGTATAATAAATGTTTTGTTAAAAATGAGCGAATACGATCTTATACCATCGGCAGAAACAATACGGGAATACGTCATACCGAACATGAAAGGATCCAGCAGCGACATTATAGCTAAACTGCGCGAAGCTAATATATCGATAGGATCGGCCGCTTGCAGTCTAGTGCACATGTTGTTACAAAAGCAGGACATCAAAGAAGCTGCCCTTATAATCACCAAAGTGCCCGCTTATTACCATCCCGATATCTTGAGGAGGCCATTGTCCGCGTCGTTTTACGCTACAAAAGATTTAGAATCTTACATAACCATCCTTAGGCATATCGTGGAAAACGTGCACAGAAGCGAATTCCTCCACCGTAGCGAAGGGGATGAAACGAAATCCAGCCAGGACTTAATGGAAGTGTTGGGCTCGTTTATATACGATCTAACGTTTTCGACAGTGAACTTCGGTGAAGTCGCAGAGGATGTTCTTAGAGCGCTCGTCGACCAGGGATTGAGCATATCGACGTTAACAGCGGAGAAGATACAAGATAAATTAAACGAAAAAATGACACCTGCCATTTCTGATCTGCTGGGGCAATTAACATCGGGCGAATTAACCCCTGTTCCGTTAATTAGGAAAAAACTCCCAAGCTACACTCCATCCAGTCAAATGAATATACCACAGTTGGAAAGGTTAATTCACAACTTGGAAGCGAAGAAGCAAGATACGAAAGGCTTGAAAAGGCAGCTACTAACCCTATATTACCGTGAAAAGGAGTTGGACAAATTGGAAAGTTTACTAAAGAATTTAGAGCAAGGCAGTTTCACTTACACCGCCGGAATATACGCTCAACTCATGGATATTTACGCTCACCACAATAAATTAGAAGAGGCCCAGCATTACCTGAACAAGATGAAAGAGATGGAACCTGACGCTCAAATAGACGATTCGAAAGTTATAAGATATATCACCGCTCTAGTTAGGCATGGAAAAACTGACGAAGCCATTGATTTCGTGAGCAACCAAAAGAGGGAACATAAGCGCGAAGAAAGATCTTTCGCTTATCGAGCGTTATGCTGGAAACTCTTAAACCACCTAGCGGAAGAAGGGAAAGCAGAAGAATTGAACACGCTTTTCAACACTCTCGTGAAACGCGATTATATCGAAGTGAATAATATAATATTGGGACCCCTAGTGAACGTAAACATGGTTAACAATGACTTGGCTAAATGTCTTGAAGCTTTCGAGTGGTGCTGCAATCAATTCCGCGCGACGCCATGGAAAAACGAATTAGCTTGTAAATTGATCCAAACCGAGGACGCCGAGAAATTGCAGAAGTTGACCGACCTGAGCACCTCCGTCCACGGGGAAATCAACAGCCTTTACGATTTGGTATTCGCCTTCGTGGAATGTGCAGAGTGAGGCAGGCGAGGAAGATCTTAGAAACCCCCGGCTTGCAGACGAGACCGCAGCGCATTAAACACGGCTTGCCAACGTTACCAGATGGAAGGCATGGTGGAGCCTTTGGAGGGATTGAAGGACGCCACGAAAGATTTGAATCACATCGACCGCACAGACATATATTATCAATTATTATTGAGCTACATCAAGCAGAACGATCCGGAGAAAGCGATGAATTTGTGGATGCAGATGCAGGAAGAGGATTTGGCACCGACTGACGACTTCTTAATTAAATTGGGAGAGTTTTTGAAACAACACAATATGGAAGTGCCGTTCATTATACCAGAAACTAACGCAGAAGGTAAGTTTTTTTTTTATAGTCTCGTGTAAGTTGCAGTTGTTTTTTGTTGGATTAGAGGTTCTAAATTAAAATCACTTAATCATTCTTACTTATATCGTTTTATTTCGATAACTACGTTTCGTTATATACTCGTCAACATCTTCAGGCTCCAAGTACAAGCTACAGCCAGAAAAACTCGGCTCTGAATATAAATAATAATCATTTATTTCCCATAAAAATGGTGCGGTATTCAATAAAATTAAAATAAAATATCAATGTTGATAAGTGTAAATAGATCAAATCATTTCTTCTTCTATTTCGCACATATAATGACCACTTTGCGTAACTATTTTATCAAAAAACCTGTCAGAAATTTTCACATTTGGCGATTAAATGTGATTTTTTATCCGAGGTTGGTAATGCAGTGTGTATTTTGACATCTTAGCAATGGATTATTATTTGAAATATTTATATTTTTAATTTTTACATATTAAGGGGCATTGACTAAACGTAAATTTACTTTTTGATTTTGCAATGGCGGTCAGAACAATTACGCATGACAAGATTGTATAACCAACATGAAAATATTGAAATTCTCTGCGTGGAAAAAAAAATCGGTTTTAAATAATAAATGAAAGTAAATTAAATCGAAATAGAAAACAATAATATAAAAATCACGTATTACATGACTGTTTTAGTACTCGTATTAGAATAATGTCATTGCAACACTAGTGTTTGAATATACAATTATTTTGTAAAATTCTGTTCGGAAAATCATACTACTATACAAATAGCCAATACCTAAAGTGCATATTTTTAAAATTAAGCTTTATTTTATTTATCATTTAAATAAATAGTTAAAGCATTATTTTCATTTCAAAAATTACACAGAAATAAAAATCCTTTTTTTTATAATGTTATAATGTTTATTGTATTAGAAAAAAAATGAGGAAATATCAAATATAAGCAGGAATATATGCATGAAGTAATTATTATCCAGTTATCTATTGTACCATGTTGAACTATTTGGTGACTGTAGTTTTCGAGCATAATTCCCACAAAACCAGCTTCTTCTGCAATAGATACTCCTTGACGTTGTAGATGTAGACGTCATTGTTACTTCAGTAACCAGTCCGTCTATTTTTCGTTTTTGATTTTCAGGTTTCTAAATGTACGATGTGGTAAATGATTGCACTGCAAATCTATCACTTGTTTCAATACATAATTACATACTGTGGATCTACAATTCGGTATCCTGGTAAATTGTTTTCATTACTCTCATCTCAACTTCTACTTTCAACTGGTGGTCCATAATACTAAAGATAACAAGTTTAATTTCAGTATTGCAAATGATTTTACCTGCATCACTATAAACATTTTTATGATATTCTTATCTGTGCCCCAAGTAGCGGAAGCAGGCTGCACAGTGTAAAGCTAGTGCACGATACATTGTATCACTTGTATATAAAATTTACTTTATGATTTTAGGAACAATCTTATGTCTAAACCGCACCAAAATAATAGTAATAATTAAATGAACTCATTACAGGTATTGGATAGCTTGAATATGTGTGCAATAGAATAGATGTAATCAATAACCGTAGATAAAACATATAATGTTTGTTTATAAATATTAACAAATATCTTAATATATATAATCACATGCCTCTTTTACCTTTCGGTGTAGAGGACAAATATCTTAAACCAATTACTATTTACAGTTAGGAAGTATAGGGATTACCTCTTTAGATTTTTCCCAATAAAGATATTCTACAAAGAAGACCAATAAATATTGAATTCTCGTTTTTACTGAACGACTATTCAAAACGTTTCAAAAAAAAATGCTGTATGACATTTCTAGGGCGTCAAATATATGCCCAATCTTCTGCCAAAAATCCTCTGAGGTCGGCTACGACCTTAAATTCTTTTTTCTTTTTCCTGTTTTTTTTTTCTTTTTAAAGATAAAGGGAAAAGGAAAGAATATTAATTTTTAGAAAAAAAGCAAAATTAATTAAAGCTTAATTAGTGCTGAGGCTTGAAGTAGATTTATAAGTATTCAACATAGCTAGTGAAATAAGAATGAATAGTGATCTTAATTTGGACGTATAATTTTTTTTATAAAAAACAAACACAATTTATAATCTCGTTGGGAGTGTCAAATTAATTAATCTTTTTGTATTAGTTTCGGAAACGCCTTTCCCTCAAACAACTATAAAAAGGCCAATTCCCAATGCAAAGAGAGATATCCTCATGTTCCGGCAACACGTTAAAGTTGGTGACCTAGACAGCGCCTTAGACGTAAGAAAGAATTCCAAAGAAGTCTTCACATTGAACGACGATTCCAATTTGATCGAGAAATTAATTCAACAAAATAGAATCCAGGAAGCCACCAATTTGACCCGAGATCTGCTGCAAAAGAGTCAAACTCCCATCACTAGAGTATTTAGATTCCTATTAAATAGATTAGCTAACAGTGGGGACATAAATACTCTGGAGGAGATTGGGAACCACCTAAATCAAGACGTGAAGAAATTGGTATCTTTCGACAACCGTATGTGCCATGCCAATTTAGTAAGCGGCAACTCGAATCAGTACCTGGATACATTAGAACAGGATATCGATAAAGCGACTCCAGAAACTTTAGAGGCGCTAGGGGGAGAAATTTCCGCGAGGTGGCGCTGTTGGTATCCTAGAAAATCACCCCGAATACACAGAAAAATGTAAGTAATAATCTCAACTCCTTCCGTAATTGTAATTTTATTTGTGTTTAATGAAATTACAGACGCGAAAATTGCTAAGAAATATGCGAGTCGAGGTATAATCAGTCCGATAAATGTTTTATGGGCGCAATACTTCATAAAGGGAGAGGATGAAAAAGCTGAAGAAATTTGGAAAGAGTACTTACAAGGGGCGCCACGTATAATGTTCCAGCGCGTAGTACAAGTAGCCAGAGAAAACAAAGACGAGGATCTTATAAAGAAATTGATAGGGCATTTAAAGAACAGCAAAGTAACGGACGGTGCCATCGGTAATGCTTACAGTTGCCTTTTGGACGTTTTAGTATCGAAAGAGAAAAACGATGAACTAGTCAACGTATTCGAAACTGCCGTAAAAGATATTCCAATAGATTACATTAATAGGACGGCGGTTCTTAGAGTTAAGGAAGTTTACAGTAGATTAAATAAGCCATTCGACTATAAAATTCCACCGAAAATAAATAAGCCCGGCGCACAAATGGGCACTTCTAGTAGCAGTAGTGAAGATCATAGAAAAAAATAGCTTTTAATTTGTAGTCATTACTTTAATTTATAAGTTCTTTTTTAATAAAATATTTCCAAGTGACTTATATATTTTTATCTTGTATGAAGTATGCGATAAGAATTGAAGTATATTAGGTGATATGAAAACCATGATTAATCGCTCAAAGTACTTGAAACTGTCAAAAGTATATTTATGTAAACGCAGAACAAAAATCAGGATTTCTTTTCGAACATACCAACTTTATATATGGTTTGTCGATCTATGCTTAAATCATATTTTTCAAATTTAAGAACTAACCCTTCAAAAAATAAAAAGAGAATTCGTTATTAATTTAAAATTAAGTGTTCAAATCATCCCTCTAGAGGTCTTTTCATTTCCATGGAATGAAGCGCTGTTAATCTCCACCTAAGCAGGAGTAGAAGTGAAATACAGTCGACAATCCTAACATTATTAGAAAATATAAAATTATTTTTGAGAAATTACGAACTGCCTGTATAATATGTGTATAAATTATTGCAAAATAATAAATGCATGCTTTGTTCGATTCTGAATCAAACATCTTAATGTTAAAATGTACGTGTGCAGAAATCATTTGAAAGAAACGTACATTTGGTAACAATGTAGCCAAGGAACATGTTCATAAACAAGAACAGAGAGCTAGCAAACTTTAAGAGGGAGCTTTAAAGAGATTGTAAAAAAACCGACGGGGCACTGCAATAGTTTATTATTTCAAAAGATGTCGCCTTAAATCATACAATAGCCATCAATGTAGTACACTACGACGGATTACACAATAAAAACAGAGATCGCTGGAAGGAAAAATATTTCAAATAATATTTATTTTTTGATTCCATATACCATATAAAACAGCATCTAATCCACCAAGCCAAGTAAAGAATCTGGCAACAAAGGAAACTAATCTGATGGGGGGTAGATCCCTACTGATCTCCAAAAATAATGTAACACTCCGTCGTTATTATTGATAATTAAAATACGTAATTCAGCAGGACGAGTCCTTACATTACTGTTTAGGTTCCAAATTGTTCAAAACTTTAACATTAAAAAGGTATATTTTCTCCGCATTTACATCTTGGTTTGTAAGCTTTATTAAGAGAAATTAAAAGCCCAAAACCCTTTGTTGTCTAGCACAACAATTATAGTTTTAGATGTATTCATATTCCAAGAAGTTAGAAATGAGATGTTGCTTGTAAATTCAATCAACGACTCCATCTATTGATTCATGTCTTTTTAAAGGCCCCTCTTAACTCGTGGCGGTATGGCCACGTTTTCTGAGTTCGTGTAGCCAATATGAAGACAAGCTCGGCTCCTATAAAAAAAAAACAGTTCTTGACCGTCATTTGACAGTTTTCAAGGTTTTTATAATCTATGAATGCATATTTAAGCGACCCGCTTCTTGTTCTATATGACGTATTTATTATCTATGTTGCCTTATCTCTTCGCTGCAGTGACTTCGGCTTATGCAAGTAGCAAGTTCATTGAGGTACCTACGTGTAAAACACTTGGCAATTATAAAAATCAGATAGGAAAATTCGCTGTGGGCAACGACATTAATTTGGTCGGGCAGTGTACACCTATCGGCATATTCATTAATTGTAAAATCCATTATTAAAGAATAAAACAACAAATAAACGATAAAACACAGAAGCACAACAACTAATCAAGCAAGTGCACCTTATCCTTGACATTAATGAAGAAATGTTACAACAAAACTTTCAAATCAAAAACAAAACGTTTACGAATTTATACTAGTAAAAATCATTCTTTAAAGCAAATTGCAGCTGCCTCCATTAACAGATATCAAAGAGAATAAGAATACTTAGTTTAACACTAAAAGCCTGAACTTCAAGAACCCGTGAAAACGACACAGGCAACAGATAGCGGTTATGAAACCAAATTGCTGTATTCTTTTTACCGTTTTTAAGGCAGATTAGTTTAGATCATTATGTCAACTCAGAATCTTAGTAAAAGTTGATTATTTCTTTTACTACAAAAAAGTAACTTTAAGTTAAAAATCAAATAAGGTAAATCTTCCCCTCTCACCCCTTTCTAAGGTAGCAAAATTTCTAACTTACAACTAAGACAGGCACATGACAAGTAGTTTGTGTTATGTCAGGTTATGTAGTTGTCAAATTTGTTTATTAGAAAGTCATTGTTCTTTTTACTTCCCCGTCATCTAAGTTTAGAATCTAGCTAGTCTTCTTAAGGTGCGTCCACACGCTCGGAGTTCGCCGAACTCCGAGCACTAGTTTGGCGAACTTCTAGTCGTGTGGACGGGCAGTTCGGAGTTCGGCGAACTAGTTTGCCTATTCCCGATCTGCATTGGAAAATGGCGCACGTCAACGTGTACGAATGTTTGGCTAGACAGAGTTCGTGCACCCGTCCACACATTCGGGAAGGTATTTAGAGTGAGAGGGAAATCTGTTGACAGCTGTCTAGTGAGCTCGTCTCTTACTAGTCATACTATTATACCTATTTACAGTTTTTAATAACTGTTACATATGACAGCGGATAACAGATACAAATTTATTTACTGAAACTACTATGTCGTATGATGAAATTGACAGGTTTGTCAAAGATAATAAACAATTCAACGTGTTTTTTTTTTGACATTGATATGAGTGTAATTTTAGTATTGATTATTACATTAAATTGATGCGTTTCAAGTAAATTAAAGATCTTAAGTTTTATAAAAATTAATCTTTAAAACTAATGTTGAGATAAAGTAAATAATTGCAATGTTATCCTAAATATTAAAAAGCTTACCACTCTTTTCCTAATTCATCAAATTTCTTGAATTTTACTAAAGAGGGTCGAAATGTATATTGTAATGTGATGATCAGGTTTAAATGCGTATATGATATTTTGTCTATAAAAAGGCAAATAAATTAGATGATATTTATTAATATATAATCATTTAAAAGAAACCATCCTCCTTCCTCACGGGCCTCAATTTGAAGCGATAAAGAATCCATACATCCCCAGTGGACCGCTTTTATGCAAACATATTCGCCTCATTGTAAATATTACTCATACAGGTGTATGATGCTCGTAGATAATTGGATAAAAAATGGCGAAAAAATTTGGGCAAAAAATATTTCTTTGATTGACCTATAATTTTGACGACGAACGTTTCAATGATAACAATCACGTTGGTCATAACAATTATAGAAGGTCAATAAAACTACTTTTTTTGTTCGAGTTTGTTCGCCATTGTATAATTACCCATACATTTATCATCGTAAACTTGGAAAATAACAGAAATTAAATAATAGCATAAGTAATTGTAGTTGTCAATATTTTCATAACCTAAAGATGAATTACTGGTGTCCGTGATTCATGTTTCTGTCATGCTCAACAAAAATGACAGAACTTCAAATATTTATGATTTGCCCGGTTTCCCGCGAAACCAAAAAAGAGTTTCAGTTATGCAGTGACAGCAATGGTTTATAACCAGTCATATAATTTCTGTACCAACACCAACCTAATTCATGCAATCACTCAATGCTACCACACTAAACTCTCATACGAACGTTCGGCGTTTTCCCGTATCTGCTCGAGTTCGGCAAACCCCGAATCATGCGACGGTCGCTGTTCCATGGTAAAAGGATAATAGTATGCTCGTAACCAGGTGCGCATAGCGTGGCTGGCCAAGTGGACGTCAGTCTGTTCATTTATTTGTTGTGATTTATGATTGTGCTTATGTTAACTGTCGGTTTTGTGAGCAGATTGTGAGGTTTATATATTTATAATGTACATATTTATTTATAAAAGGCATTTCTTAATTATTTTTTTCATTTGGCATTTTGTGGTAATCAACAATTATTTTGTTAACTTCGTACTAATTGATTTATATCAAAAAAAGTAATCACTCAATTATATGACTTCTATTTTAAACTTGTTTTACTTATTTTCCCAAAAAACTACACATATTTCCTTTCTAATTATTTATGCACGACTTTATTGACTGCTTGCACTAACGCTGAATATCATGAATTGCACGACTTTATTGAAGAGATTGCAGTGGGCCCAAGTGACGTCATGTACGATGTGCGCAAGAGCATACCTATTATCCTTTTACCATGGTCGCGTCCACACGATTCGGTAGTTGCCGAACATTCGGAGTTCGGCGAACTCCGAGCGTGTGGATGCACCTTTTACGCAAATGTTACTACTAAGGCAAACAGATGGTAAAAAGAACACAACTTATATATAGGCCTTTCAAGCTAGCAACGGACCTTTGTCATCGCTAATTAATGACTAGTATTTTTATGTTCACTTGTCGACAGAATCAGCTGGCATTAATCAGAAAGGTTATAATTACAGATAAACAAAATACGTACACTTATGTAACGCGACAAAAATAGTGTCACAATTCTAGGAAGATCACCTCGTGAAGGACAGGTATCTTTTTACCGTGAAATGTTACTAATGTTGTTGTTCATTTGGAAACATTTTAGTACAAAAGTAGTTGGTATGAATTCGACGTCAGGTATGACGAAGATCGGTTTCAGTCCTAGATGATTTTCGTAGAATAAATAGAATTGGCAAATGTAGGCGATACATAAGCATCATATTTTCAATTCCACTATTGCAGTAAATCGTAACTGCAACGTTTTTGCATAAACAATAAAATCCGTGTTGGGTTCTTTTGGTGAATGGTGTATATTTGCATTATAATATTTTAAAATCATTAAAAATAGTTTATTCTCTTTATATAATATGAAACAATTGAATTCATTAATTTAACTAATTACATATATAACAATATATCATAAAAATGCCAATAATTTAAAATATATTACAGACATAACATACAGCTCATATTTACATTATTATAAAACAGTTGCGATTATTAATGATTTCCCCTCGGCAATGCAACATCACAAGAAATAATGAAAGATTAAACAAATAAAAATCGTTATTTGTCGATAAACCTGCAATAAGTATAAACCGGCTGTATGTTACAAATTTTTCGTTACTTCACCTCAAGTTACATCATATCGTAGCTTTCGACACCGGGAAATTTATCATTACGCTAGAAATACAACAAAAAATATAAAGAAAAATATCAATACACCAAAGATTTTAATCATCAACCATCGGTTTGATGTAACCGATTGGAAATATTTTAGTATCTGCGTATGTGCTGCTTCTATATTCAATTCGGCGTCCTCGATGTTGGAATCTATCCTCTCAACCATCTCCTCCTGTTCCTTTACCATGTGCGCCAGTTGCTGGAAGATGCCTCCCAATTCTACCACGGTTGATTCGATATTTTGTACCGTCTCAACTCGACTTTGAAGATAGTTATCTGTTTGATCATAAACTAGACTTGCCTGCATCTGTTGTCTAGGTATTAAGGCTGATGTTTCTAAATTTATACTAACTTGATCTTGTTCCTGTGCTACATCACTGGTTACTGAAAGAATATCGGATTTTAACAGGGTTGCGTGAAACTCTTTTTTTATTGTTTTTTTTTTTTTTTGGTTTCAAAAAGGTTTTTTCGTTCCTATTTGTTCTGTACAGGTATTTAAATAAAAATAGCTTCGTCCTTTCTCTCTTCTGGTTTACGTAAATATAGATAATTATCACTCTTTGAGATTTGTTTTTTCATGAATGACAAAATTTTACATCACTTAAGAAAAATTTGTTAAAAAATTGACAGTTAGGGAAAAACGTTTTAGTCGAAACATTGGTGGTAAAAAATAAGTAATAAGAAGAATAAACAATTGCTCAATTAGCTGCAACTTTAATTAAATTAAAAAAATATTATATATGAAAAAAAACACGTTTCAAACTCGATTTCGTACTGGGAGTTCCCATATTGCCACACACAATAACATAAAAGTATACTTGGAGAATTGGCAGTTTTTTTGCATAAAAAAAGCAACAAAAAGAAAGTATAAAAAAGCAAATACGTATATTCACTCATAACTGATTTGCATAAAAGAAATCTATTCCTCTAAAGCAATTACTAATTTTGTGTTAGATTTCACTTAAAATACATATAAATTATTTCAGCATAATATAGAAGACATAGTTATTACTTCCATTAATCCAACTACTTAATTCGGCCTTTTAAGAAAAACTATGGTATGTTAAATTTATATAATTACTGTTTATGCAGCAGAGGTTTCAGGTCATCTTAGTAGATTATTATCTACCATTATGAACATTTGGCGTATTTGTGGTAAATGAGAAAATTTAAGCTTTTGTTAACAAAAACTACCTAATGAAGTAACATTGATATATTATAAATATTAAAAAAGCATTTATAATATTAATATAAAAATAAAATAATGTTTTCATATTTTACTTTATTTAACTCTTAGATGTTCCAAATTTATAGAACTGAATTTTATATTAATATTTTTCAACGTCTGTATTAAAAAAATATTCCATTAAATTTTATTTACAATATGCTTCTTGCAACAGAGCTGTTGAATGATATTCTTTCAACATTGGAAAAAAAAAATTAAAGTTGTATTTACTATAATCACTGCGTTTTTAGTCACTTATTTCTTAAGCATTACAAATCTGCTATTTGTTTTATTTTTTTTTTAATGCATTCATATCTAGTTAAAGGTTACCATTTCTACAGTGTCTACAATATTTTATGTTCTATCTAATGTTTTTTTTTTTGGAGTCTTACTTCACTTTTTATCTGCATCATATACACAATCTATGTTGCGATTTTTCAAATTAAATGTCTTAGAAACGGCATTGAATGCATAAAGCAAATATGAAAAAAGCATTTTAAGACATTTTAAAGACTTTGTTTTGAAACAACCCTACTCCAGATATCAACAAATAAAAATCCCTTTGCCTAATTATCCAAATACAATAAACAATAAAACTAATTCCAGAGTTATTATTATTAAATTACCACTTTTTAATCATACCTTGTCTATTTGCAGAATATGATGGTGGAATACTACTGTTAACACTGCCTTGTGAAAACTGATCCAATCGATTTTTTTGATACCTCAAATTCTCAGTCCTAACTTCCAGTATTTGTTTAAAATCTGTTGACATAGTAGCCAATTTAGATTGCAAAGCTAAGACTACGCTGCTCGAATGTGATTGTAAATGCCTCCCACCCATATTATGTTTTTGCCTCTTCGAAACATTCTGCAACTGTGCTATCTGTTGATTTAAACTACTTAGATCACCTTTGATGATATATGTGAGTTCTTGAATTTCCGATGAGCGATCATCGAATAAGGATTTCCGTTTAGCCACTAGAATCATCGATTATAATTATAAGGCTAACAATATAAAACTTACTAAATCATACATAGTGTCAATTTCTCCAATTTTGTGTAAGTGTTGGCTATATTCCGACCTATACTTTTCGCAATCATCATAAATTCAGTATGGCTCTGTATTGCCTTTGATCTCTTCACGTCCTTAACGGCCATCGCTCTCGCAATATTTCTACCTTGTACGATTGAATAGTGTTCACAAATTCACCTGTCCTGTCTCTTGCCGTCATTATCGGTTCTGGTTCTGTGTAATCCTCGATTAGATCTTCTTCAACGTAAAAGTCTTGCACATTGTTCGATTGCTGCTGTATATAAGGGTACCTCTCTGGGGCCCTGGTATATTGATCTACCACGATAAGTGGTTCGGATTCGGAGCCCGTTCGGCGTCTTCTAGCTTGCATTGCATCGTCATTAACACTTACAACTTGTTACAATAATTAAACATATGTTAACGCGAAGAGTTCATGTGATAAACCGATTGTAATAAGCCCAATACACTGTGTATACATAAACTTATTTAATTAGGCAGTCACGGTAATAAGATATACAATTGGAAATTAAAAATACATTAAATAAAATTTAAACATTAATGAGAAATGTCACTATGTACACGTCTAAAGACAGGGTGTCCCTGCCCTGGCATAAATTTATTTCAAAATGTTACTAGAAAAAAATAACACTGTTGCTAATATCATTTGGTTAAACAATTACCAAACTTATTTGCATTTTAATTATAATACAAAAATAAATTAGTAAACATTCAGACGTATTAGAATTACTATTGTATTGGAATCACATTTCGCACTTTTTAAACGCAATATCAACTTATCATGCTTGACCTATGTGTGTGATGAACACATCAACTCATATTTATATATATTCGTCATTAGTATTTGAATGAATGAATATAGATGGCACCTTAATTCCTTCTTTTTCATTTCTTTCTAAAATCTTTTAGTCTCTATAAACCATAAATATTAAAATTGTGCTTAAAATTAAGGAAATAGTTAATTACAAATAGATTAAAGTAAACGATTAAACCATCTCTTTTGAATTTGTTTGACTTCCTTACTAATAAAAGATGGCCTTCATGGTATTTCAAAACACATAACCTGTCATATAGGAAACGTCAAAAAAAAGCTGAATGTACACGTAGGTATTTTTAATTATAGTGTTTTGAAGTATTTTATTCCTCTAACCACCTCTAATAAACACTAAGCAACAATGACATCCTTAAGACAGAGGCAAATAAGTAAGAATGATTTTAGAATATCAATCGAATTAAATATAATTACAAATTATCTTGCAGGTGCACTGAAGCAAATGCTAAACCTAAATCAACCACAAACTAAACTAAATTCTTCAGAGCCTGTATGGAAAGTACTAATTTATGATCGTGTAGGGCAAGACATTATATCGCCCTTAATCTCTGTGAAAGAACTTCGTGAATTAGGTGTCACATTACATGTGTAAGTCCTCTTTTTTAAATTTAAAGTGAATATAGTTTTGTATCTGCCACTTTTGCAGACAATTACATTCAGATCGTGAAACAATTCCAGAAGTACCAGCGATATATTTTTGTGTACCAAATGATGAGAATCTCGGCAGGATTAGTCAGGATTTTCAAAAAAATGTCTATGATATTTACCATCTGAATTTTATTTCACCTGTCACTAGGCAGAAATTAGAAGATTTAGCCTCAGCCGCGATTCAGTCAAATTGTGTAGCTAATATACATAAGGTATAAGGTACAATATCGCTGAAGGTAAAAGCCAATTATTTCTTGTTCTGTAGGTTTATGACCAATATATAAATTTTATTTCATTAGAGGATGATATGTTTATACTTAAGCACCAAAATAGTGATAGTTTGTCATATTATGGTATGTAAGATAAAACTGTAGGATGTTCTTATAATTTCTTAACTTACGTTCATTTTCTATAGCAATTAATCGGGGTGACATAAAGGATACTGAAATGGATAGTATTATGGATAATATTGTTGATAGCTTATTTTCAGTGTTTGTTACTTTAGGTAAGTTAATTGTATTTATTTCCCTATCCTCCGTTAAAGCTTTTACTTATCTCCCTTCACCTTTTTGTATTTCTAGTATTCTCCTTTGTTTAGAATTTCACTGCAAAATTATATGTTCTGCTTTTCTTCTTCCTCCCCGCACATGCTCCAGCCATTTGACTCACTCCTTTTTTATTGCTTTTATTGTGTGGCCTCCTTTCATTTCGTACAAAATTCGTGATTCATCTCTCTGTTATCATCATGTTTTTTTTTTACTATTGTCATTCGAATCTACGCACTCTCGTTTACCGGACGAACGCTCTACCACTTGAGCTAACGAGGAGTGCAGGTCCGTATGCGAATCGAATTATATCATGCGTAAGGGGAAAATTTTTTATGGGAAATTCCTCTTAAGTTTATTACAGTAATTAGCAGAAATACATTAATTCGTTATAGATTTCATACTATAAGAAGCTTACAATTCTACTGCCGGGCTTTCATTATCTGTAATTGATTTAAGTCGACCTGCACTCCTCGCTAGTTCAAGTGGTAGAGCGTTCGTCCGGTAACCAAGAGTGGGCAGGTTTGAATCCTGTCTGAGGGAAAAAATTTCATGGGAAAAATTCTTCTTAAATTTATTACATAATTAGCAGAAGAAATTTAATGCCTATAAATACCTTGTTTTTACTTTTCGTCCTGCCTCAGTTGTCAATATATGTTAATTATTTTTATATATTTCTTTTTGTTAGTTTGTTTAAAGTTGTAATTTCATTAAGACTTTACTTAAACTTTTGATTGATTAGCACTAGTACTTCGCGTTATATACTCTTTTTTTTATAAATACTCATCCATAATTAATTTTCTTATATCTCATGTCATTTCTATTAATTTTCAAGATTTTTACAACTTAAATTTTTCAATTTTTTTTTAAACAAAAAAAGAAAATTAATAATTAGCTTACAGATTATCTGTAAAATTAAGGCCGCTTTATTTTACCACCTAGTTATATGTTACTTGATAAAATTACATTATTTATCCAACAATTTAATTGTCTACAATACATTTTTTTATGTACTCATTAAATATTGTAAAGTTAAAATCTTTTTTTTTATATACGTCATGATGTTTCCAATTTCATTTTCATTCAGCCTGTATGTTTTGTTGATTTATTTATAATCTTTTTTGTTAAATTTATATTTATACGTGATATTAATGATTCATATTAGGTAATGTACCCATAATTAGAAGTCCGAAAGGTAACGCCGCAGAGATGGTCGCAAAAAAATTAGATAAAAAACTTAGAGAGAATTTATTCGACGCTAGAAACAATTTATTTCACAACGATGCTCAAGCCGGAAACTTCAATTTCCAACGACCCCTTTTAATCGTGCTCGACAGAAACATCGATATGGCAACTCCATTACATCATACCTGGACCTACCAAGCCTTAACGCACGACGTACTGAGTTTGGCACTTAACAGAGTAGTGGTAGAAGAACAAGCGGTAGGAGGTAAAAAATTTTAGAATTAAAATTAATAGAATATACACCATACTAAAGTTCCCAGGTGCGAAAGCTAAGACGAGACCATACGAACTCGATACGAAAGACAAATTTTGGGTGACGCACAAAGGATCACCGTTTCCGACGGTTGCCGAAGCGATACAAGAAGAATTGGAACAATACCCGATCTTCAGAAGAAGAAGTGAAAAAGTTAAAAACCTCTATGGGTATCGATAATGAAAACGAGATGGCCTTATCTATGGTTACGGACAATACGGCTAAGATAACTTCTGCTGTCAATTCCCTCCCACAATTAATAGAGAAGAAGCGTTTGATAGACATGCACACAACGGTCGCTATGGAAATTCTAAATTATATCAAGTCTAGGAAATTGGATACGTTTTTCGAATTGGAGGAAAAGATAATGAGTAGAATGACGACGGATAAGAATCTATTAGATGTCATTTCGGATCCAGATACGGGAACTCCAGAAGATAAGATGCGATTGTTTATTATTTATTATATTTGCACGCCGCATTTATCTGAATCAGATCTTAAGAAGTTTGAAAGTTCCTTGTCTGCAGCAGGATGTGATTTATCTGCAATAGCCTATATAAAAAGATGGAGGTAAAGTAACAATACTTATACAGCGTAATCTACTAATCCCTAAAGAAAACAAAAACCTTGGTTCACTTTTTATTTGGAATTATTTTCTTGACTTTTCTCCCTTTTCTCCAAAGCTTCTTTTCTTACCAGTTCATTCCATATTTCCTTATTCTTTCCTCTTCTCCTTATAATTTATTTGGGAATCTTATAAGATTCCACAAGAGTCTCTGCCTCTATTCTATGAATTCCATCAAAGATCTTTTTCTCAGATTAGAGTGTATTATTTTAAATGGATTATCTGATTTATTATAAATGAGTTTCATGTTAAAATTTATTTTCTTATTTAAAGATCATTCACTAAAATGGCCGCGCACCAAGTCAATATGAAGGTGGTGGCACGAAAACAGTTAGCATGTTTTCGAAACTGGTATCACAAGGTTCCTCGTTTGTAATGGAAGGAGTGAAAAATCTGGTTGTTAAAAGACATGTGAGTTGTGCGATACAGATGCATTTATTTTTAAGGACGGAGATACAGTAGGGTCAGAAAGTTTGTGATTGGCGCTTTGTATGATTTGTTCCATAAGTTTAAAATTTTGTATATACTGAAACGAGATTTTTTTGAGTGGATATAAATAATTTCGCTGAAAAATACCAACTTCGTAGGGCAAAATATGTAATCACTATTCTTAGTGAGAACACTCGGGAGTCTAAATTAGAATTACTTAAAATTATTTTCATATTTCATCATTTTCCTGTATATTATTGCATTTTTGGATTCTGTGATCAAAATAAATGTCTGTGTTAATAAGGTTGATAATACCTAAACTTTGAGGTTTTCTAAATAATTTGAATTTTCTGGAAATCTTACCTAATTTTCATGTAGTAATGCTTAAGCATTTAAGTTATGTACGCGAAATTTACAGTGAAGTGCAACAATATACCATATTTTATAATTCAATTATAATAAAGTTGCCATGTTATACAGGATGTACAAAAATTAAAACTAATCAAATAAGAACTTTTAAGTGGTTATAACCTAACTTAAAATTGAATTTGAATCCAACAGCATATTTTTTAACGTACCAGCAAATGTAGTTTTTAATAGTGCTTTTGGTATTTGATAAAATTGAGATCCGGATCCACTATCTGGTTCTCGGATTCGGATCTGGAACAGATATAAATTATCGACCAACTCAATATTAGTGTATGCACGTATTCACTTTGCATAACAAATCTTAGTGATTTTTGCACCACATACAAGGTTTCGGATAGCGGATCCGGATCTAAGGTTTCGGATCTGAGGTTTCGGCTAGTGGATCCGAATCCGAAGTTTCCGTTAGCGGATCCGGATGACAGCACTACTTTTTAATTACCTATCCAATGGTATTTAAAGTTTAATTCAAGCTTAAATCTTCGCGCTTTTACAGAATGTAGTTGTCTGTGGTGTTTAGAAATTCCAGATAATTCATTTAGTCTGTCACTTTACCCTGCAAACTTTGTTTTTGCTATAGTGTACATAAGTAGATTTTTAAAAAAGTTTTTGATGTTCTTCCATCATTTTTTTGTTACATTGTGCCCGAAATTTTAAAACTGGATATGTACGTTCAGTAATTAAAATCACTTCCATGATGCTCTAACAGTTTTAAACTAAAAAAAAAAAACTTCGAAATCAAAACTAAAAACAAAATGTCAAAACTAAATTCCAAATAATGGAATGAAAATAATAAAGCCAAACATTTGTTTACCGTCAACTAATGATGTATAATACTGCTTCTTTACGTTAGTAGCTAAAACTTCCTTCTGCTACTTTTGGTTAGCAATTTAAAAAAGTTGCTAATTTTTGTAGCAGTTTTCTTTAAATAGCGGTATACGTTAACCAGATAAACCGTTTCATTTGAATTATTATTACCTCCATTCTTCACCGGTGTTGTGAAAAAATAATTAATTTAATCATTGAAAAAAATTAATCCCTTCTGCGCCACGTACGTCCCAAAGTGATCAAGACGATCTAAATACCCCTATGTGACAAAATTTGCACGCTCAGGGACGCGGCTTCGATCCAAACCGACGCACGGCACTTCCTTTACAAACTTTACATACAACATATTTAGAAACATTTTATACACTGCTTTACTGCTACGAATATACATCATACAACATCCGCACTTGCCTGCTATATCAGGAAACTGGTACAAAAAGTAGCAGCTTCTTTTGATATTGAATAGCTGCTACAAAATAGCAGTTTGCTTTGTAGCAAACTATCGTCAACCAGTGGCGGCTGGTGCATACGTCACAGGCAGGGTCAATTCAATGATTGAAGTTCGTGCACTGTCGTGCGAAATACGAACATGTACGAATTTTCGACAAAAATAAAATAGATCATTTTAGCCTTGGAAACGTAAGCACCGCCGCTGCCGTCAACACACGTCACATACTTAACGCCAGCGCCACACTAGCGTAAATTCAGTCGCGTTACTTTCAAATGTATATTTTTGAGTAAAAACGCTAAAAGTGACACATTAAGCGGAAATTAATCAAGTGTGGGGACAGCCTTAATCATACGGTCTAAAACAAAATGGCTATGAAATTTACCATGACGGAAGTAACACTACCTGGTATTCTTATAATTTGATTGTATTTATGATGGAGTAAGCTTTCTAAATATGTAACGCAAGACTTACATTTAGTATTTAAAAAAAAAGAGATGGCGGCCAAAGGGCATATGGCACATTCGTCAAAGCACAGACTTTTTTTATTAAAGTATTAATTAAATATTAAAAAAGAATCACATATGAAATTATTTTAAAATTGTAAATTAAGCCATTTATTTGAGTAGTATAACGCCGTTTGCAAACTTTCTGGCAACTCTTTGTATATTCGAAAAATGTATTTCAAATGATTCTAACGTTTTTGGAACGATATTTATTATGTATGTTTAATCAATAGAATCTACCCGTCACAAGAATAGTAGACCACTTAATGGAATTTAAAAACAGCCAAGAAATGGAGGAATATCATTATCTAGATCCGAAGCAATTGAAATTAACTGACATTCCAAGAAATCGTTCACCATTCCAAGATGCTATTGTTTTCATAGTCGGTGGAGGAAATTATATAGAATATCAGAATTTAGCTGATTATGCTAAGGTATTTTTGATTATCTTATAACTTAGATTCGCTTGCAGCGATATATCAATCATTAATTTTATTTGGCACTTAGACTGCGACATTTTATTTCAATACATGCTGTGACATTTTAAGGATAAATTAAGATTAACGAAAGATTAGCATGTCGATGCAAATTAACCATTTTATTTACAGCAAAAAACTTCAACCGGAAACACGAAGCGAATCGTATACGGATGTACAACACTAAACAACGCTAAACAGTTCTTGAAGCAACTGTCTATGCTTGGACAGGAAATATGATTAGAGTTGGTTCACTACTTTGAAAATATATATCATTATTGTTGTGTATTTATGTTTTGTATTTAATAAATTTTACAATATCTATTTTTCTAACTCTTAAATTTATTTAAAACATATTTGAACTGAAAATAAACTCATTAAAATATAATAATAAAAATACTAGAATGTACATCATAATCAATAACTTAAGAACTATAATTCGTTGTATCATTATAAATCAACAAATAAGTACTCTTGTATTTTATATTACAGTAATACGACGCACTCAGTCCTTAATTTTTTTGTATAAAGCACAAGAAAATATCATCCCCAACATCTGAAAGCAAAAAAATACATACAGAGGGACCCAAATTAAAAAAAAAGTATATAACATAAGGTATATATACTGGCATCCAAAAGTATTTCAACGTTTCATTCTTTTTCGATTTTCTCTTAATTATGTAATATCGATACAGATTTATTTAATCAAAAAAAAAAAAACATGATCAGTTTACAAATTGGAACCAACACAACTAAAATGTTAAAATGGGGTAATCTTTTTCTCATTCTCTCTAATGCAGTGGCGTACCTAGGGAAGGGCTAAGAGGTGAGGCCGTCTGTCCCCCGGCGCAGCATCCAAGTGACGCCACTTTTAATAAATAATTGTAATAAACAGAGTGCGGATTTCTGGCCGCCTCTATCGCAGTTGAGGAAGATAGAGTGATCATCATACTCGAGTGTATTTTGTTCCGTTCTATCTCTTTATCCTAGCGATAAACACGACCTGAAATCCGCACTATAGCAATAAACAAGCAACACCGTGAGAAGCAACCACCGCTGAGGTATTTTATATTTAGACCCAAATCAAATATTTGCCCAAAACCTACGTTTTACAACAATGTGATTTCCGGGATTAAATGGAAGATATATAACTATATATATTTACCATTAAACAAGCAACTATAACTCCAGCCGTTCCAATTATAACCGCATGGTCCTTAACGAAGCGTTTGGTTAGGAATAAACAACCGTCCCTGTGCAAGATGAAGGAGTTCTGTTGTACCACGATTTGGCAACGTTGACTTCTTCCAGGAACCGATTCTCGGCAGCACGAATCGGGTATATGATCCAGCCAATCGTGTGGACCGCGTACTCCGCAACACATCAGCCTCCTTTGAGTTTCATCCCACGAGTTTGTAACTGGTGCATAGTTCCCATAGGATCTCATAGAGGCGTACATTGCGTTTTCCAGAGTTGTCTCGACTTTCCCGCGGAAAACGTAGCCTAATATGCCGCCGACGAGCATTGTTACGAATATAATGAAAATTGCTATGAAATACTGAAAAAAGAAACGTCTAATACAGTAATACGTTTTAAACCGAATTTTAGTTTATACATACAGCAACCAGTAAACATCTCACTTCTTTTATGGAACCAAAGCATCCAAAACAAGAAATTAGAAGAACTAAACCACCTGTGGCTATTAAAACGTAGATAGCACCTGCATATAAGTTTGTTCCCAATATTTCGTTGGCGAAAGATTTATCTACGACAGTCCATATTCCTATAGCTACCAATATCAATCCGCCAATCTAGAATAAGTTATATTTTAAAATTTGCAAATATTTCGATAATATATTAAATTTCTCCCCAAACAGTATATTTATATCCCTACTTCCTCCAGTCATAGAACTATTCACGTCTATCCCGTGACACAAAAGAACTCTGTCATATCAAGCTGTGTAGCAAATTTTTTTTTAATGGGATTTTACTTTTGTTAACGCCAAATATTTTTCCTTACATATCTTACTTTTGAGACGCTCTGTCAAGTCAAAAATATCTTTCTATAAGTTGAATTTTATAAAACTTATGTAGAAAAGCCTTTTTTTAATTATTAATAGATCTGTAATCAAAGGTCCATGCAGTCTTTAAAATGGATGAGTGATTCTAAAGAAAAATAAAATGTTAAATAATTATTTTATATTTGATAATAATAGTCGGTTACTCTTTACTAATACTCCTTTATTTGACTATATGTTTCGTAGTGGTGCCCTTCGCCTCTATTATCGTAGGTCTACCCTCTTGTTTATACTAAAATACTTTCGTAACTATAAATATTTACGTCTGGAATAGATGTGAGGGTAGACCAGACGGATGACATCATTGCATACATATATACAGGTGGGTTTAAGGCAACTCATATGTGAACGCAGATATACTATATGTTATTATCATCTTATTAGATACTGTATTTACTTATTTAATGCTACTTGCTAATACTACTATATTTAATATATATTTATTACTACTTATCAATACTACTATTTAATACTTTCTATAAGTTGAATTCTATAAAACTTATGTAGAAAAGCCTTTATTTTAATTATTATTACACCTGTAATCAAAGGTCCATGCAGTCTTTAACATGGATGAGTGATTCTGAAGAAAAATAAAACCTTAATTAAATATATATATAGAGTTATTCAAGTCTTTAAGAATGATAAGCAGCACAGATTACAATTTAATTTATTAAAATTCAACATTCCCAGGTGTTTTTATTAATTACAATATTTTATTAGTTATTCACTGCGAATTAAATATTATAGGGACCGCTAAACATAATTAATTTTGAGTAAACACATGTGATGTGTAGATTTATTTTAAATAAAAATCAAGATTATGAAAATATGCGTATTTCAATCGTCCCGTTTTGCAATAAACGAATTTTCTTAAAAAGTACCTACGATCATGGAAAACTACTAAATTTGATGTTGCAATTAATCAATTAGCATGACGTTAGCGGACAGCCGAATGAAGAATAATTAAGGCAAGCGTACTTACACACAGATTGCATAAAAAACGATTTAGGACACTGTTTAGTATGAAAGGATCCTTTTCAGTTATAGGATGTGTGCATATACGGGCGTTCACGAAAATATGAATCTGAGTTCAGTTAGTGCCATCAGATCACTGCACAGATAACGTGCATTCATTAAATCAAATACGGTTCCTTTTGGTCTAACTCCATTCTCGAACGATAAGATCATGATCGCATCTTATCGCAGTATTTTGAAAACGCCTTTATTGTTCAAACGCAGATAGCTTTGAAAAGTAAAATTGCGCGGGAGTTTGTAACGTTGGGATTGGTGCAGTGCTACTAAGTGAATATAGACGCATTTCTCATTGGACCGTTTATGTAAGCAACTTCACCTCCCACCAAACTTCCAAAGCCATTGCTAATAAATTACTCATCTTGTGTTTTTTGTTTGTAATCTTAACAAATAGATACTTACGAATATAATAAGGTTGGTGATAAACATGCCATACTTTATGCAGTTCCCACAACCGTCTAATCTTCCGTATCCCATTCTTTCTGCACACAATTAAACGCTAAAAATGGTAAACTACACACAAAACGGTTAATAATTAAAACACTAAAATTCAAATATTCGCGAACTCAATATGAATAACGTTTATGATGTATTACTAAATGATCAAAACGTTTATTAGCAAAACAACATTTGAAAGTTGTTGATAGGCTTAGATTATATGCATGTATAATAACTAAACTCTTGCATGTTAAATCGTACCGCGAACATAGCCCAACACAAAATGTAAATTTGCTTTCTATGTTGTTCCACTTTTGTGAAGAGACCTTGTCCTTGAAGTGAATTCCTTACATGTATATTCACAATATTATTAATCGTAATTTTTCTTAATAAGTTTAATCCTTGTTCTTATTTAGAAACAACTTCCTGCTCACGTACAAATTATTACACTAGCATATGCAAATGAAAAGGAATGTGTGAAACTGATGCGTACTTACAGGAGTATAATAACATGTATTGTTTTTATGTTTGCTGTTAGAGTAGTTGTGTTGGCTTGTGTTTTTGTGTTAAATATGCCACACCTATTTTATGAGGGGTAGATGAGTAATATTATTTTTTTTAAGAAGTGTAAATTAACACAAACAATAGTCTGCAGATACGCAGAACACACGCAAACAACTTTCAACTTTAAACTATATAAATACGAATACAGATTCTTAATTTCGACTGATTTTAATCGCACTACAATTCTATGGTAAAATTGATTTTAACAATAACAATAAATATAATGGAGAAGCACTAAAATGAAAGACAAATAACAGTAAACTTTTTAAACCGGTTTTCAATAATGAATAGGTAAATAGGCAACCAATTGTATGCGTGCGTGGGCGAAGTCGTGGGACGAATGCACCCGAAAGCTACCGACAGCATAAAATATTTGAAGGAGTTGGGGAAATTAAGCAAGATTCTTTCAAAAGAGTATTTATTAATATTAATATATTATGCATTAATAAACGGCATTATTTAAAGTTCTTTTTAGTTTAATGTATTGTAATACCTATAAATGGCGGAGCAAACATTTAAAATCCTCAGCGATCAGGGCTGGTGAGTGATTTTATTAGTTTTGAGGTTATATTGGACTGTCACTAACATGGATTTTAAAGTTAGTCTTCTAACATTTTCAGGCACATAACGAAAGAGGGATATGATTTAATAACTGAAAACGGTTCTAAAAACGATGTTAAAATTGTAACGCAGCTATTATTAGATGTGAGGTTAATTTCATAAAGCTGTAATGTAAATAATTAACTTGATGCTATTTCAGGCAGATATAAAAGAATATGGTGATTCAGTTTTGACTACAGCTTTAAATAACCCTGAGATAAGTAAGGTAGTGTTACAAATACAAAAAATTAGGAATATTTCCGCTCCGAAAAGTAATCAAGATTCTCAAGCCGCTCCTCAAATGTTAAAGTTGATTTTAACAGATGGTCAGAATCATTGTCAAGCTGTTGAAGTAGCCGATCTACCTTTCTTGAATCATAATAAAACAGCTCCAGGATCAAAGTTGTTAATCAAAAGAGCTGTCATCAATTCTGGATATATTTTTTTGGATGAGAATAGTTGCATGCTTTTAGGGGGAAAAGTACAGAGTTTATATGAAAAATGGGAAATAAATAGAATTGTTTCCAAGCATAACAGATCGTCTTGTAAGTATAGGATCATATTAAAAAATAAAAGAATGTTAAGATTACAACAATTTAGATGACGGTGAGGGACCGCCTCCATGGGTAAGTTTTGGTAAGAAAATCCAGTCTTCCATCAACAATCAACCGTTTAAATCGTTAGACAATAAACAGAAAGCGAAAGAAAACAGTGAGTTTGATGCGCAACGTCAGGATGCAATTGCTGAAGCATCTTCTGGGGCGATTAAGAAAGTGTTTGGTGGTGGAGTGAAGCAGATGCAAAACGCTAATGTCATTAAAGAGAGGAAACCACAGAATCCCAGGGAGAAATTCAGTGAACGAAAGGCAAAGAAGGAAGTGAAATCTGAGGAAAAATTGCAGAAACCACCTGAAAAGGTATCATTATTTGATTTTCTTGAGAACAAACTACCTGCGAATGAAGAACTGCCAGTAAATAGTGCGATGACAAAGAAAACTAGTGAATATACAGAATCGAAATCTAATAATTATAGAAATAATTTTACTTATGAGAAACCCAAATATAATCAACCAAGGAATACATATCCAAATCAAGGAAATAATTGGCATCCACAGAATAATGATATAATAACCCCTATCAAGGATACAATGCTAATAATAATTATAATAATTACCAACAAAATAGAAGGAATCAATACAGCTATAATAATTCCCAACAGAATTATTATGGCAATCAACGTAATACTCAGAATAACAAATTTGATGATAAAAAACTAAGTTTGTTGACAGAAAATTTCAACCAAATTACAATTAACAATGCAGATTCTACGCAAAAATCAAATCAACATGATAAACCGCACAATTTACCTGTTAACAAAAGTACAAATGAGAAACCGGTGGAACGTAATAAAAATCTAAACAGCGAATTTGCCAGCAGAAGTTTTAGAATGCACTTAAACCAATCAAACCAGAATCACCTAGGAGGTCGAATTCTGAAACGATACCGATGAGGGAAACTAGAAGCACGGAAATCAATGAAACTAATGGACAAACGAGCACACCTTCAAATCAAATTAATTGGAAAATCGGCGATCAATGTTTGGCAAAATATTGGGAAGATAATAAGTTTTATAGGGCAACAATAACTGATCTGACGAATCGTACCTGTGTGGTTCAATTCAATGATTACGGTAACTTCGAGGAAGTGTTGCATTGCGATTGTTTACCCGTGCAAAGCGAACAGCAGGGATTTAATAAAAGGCAATCGACAAGTACTATGGAATTTCGAAGAGGCGGGAATGGATATTACAATAACAAATTTTTGGGTAAACCAAAACAATAAGCGAATGTTACCTGCAATGTATGTTGATACTAATTTATTAAAACCTTTCTACTGATGTGTTGCCTTTTATTTTCATGAACGTGGTAACTGATTGAAAGTAATTTTTTTTTAATGAAAATAGCATTGGTAGTATTTAATGTCATACAGAAATTTCAAATACATGAATTAAATAGATGAAATGTTGCAAGTTATTACTGAGAAAGCGATTCTTAAGATTTGTGGCAGTCATCGACCATCTATACTGTAATTGTCAAAATTTAACTATGGTATAGGAAAGCAAAGAGTAGGAAAGAGCACGCCGCTTTAAAATAGAAACAGACACTTTATTTATGAAAACTAAATTATTACAAATCATCCTAACCCCGTGCTCCACCTGAAAAAGGTACTACACGAGGCTACCTATTCTAAGTACTATATGGGTTCCATAACAATTGAAATGATCCTACTCTAACTAAATAATTTCCCTATGATTTTTAATAACAAAAATATAATACAGTAGCCTCGCGTCCATATGAATATTACTTTTGAGAAATGATAAAATATATGAAATGTGATTAGTTCACATAATCGCGAGTCTGCTGTAAATCAGTCAGCTATCAGTTATTATTAAATGCGCCCATGGAACGACTTTCGTTATCTCCCAGCATTCGCCAAGGTCACTGATTATATATAATATACTTATATAAAATCAATGGCCACGGAGTAAGGGAAAACCATGGCAAAAACCTTACTCTGGGAGGATCTGGGAAGAAGTCCCAGACCTTATTACTGATAGCCACAAATTATTACTATCCTTCTGAGTGCCGAAGAAGCAGCCTCCACGTCTTCTCAAATTCCGACAGCCTTGCCGTTCTCGCGTAGCTGCTCCCTTGTCCACGCATTCAGAAGTTGAACAGGAAAGATGATGACCTAAAAAACAAACAAAACAACAGCAGTACCTATTCTAATATTTAATAATAACTTAATCCTAATTATTCTAGCCAAGAGTAATTAAATAAAGATTTATATTTTAAAAATTTATAGTTTAACACCAATTCCGACCACTAAAGAGCATAAATATGCATTTATAAGCGTGTTACCCTACTAACTATCTAAATATCATGCCGTAGCCTATCTAGTTCTTTAGCAACATTACTAAAAAATTCCCACCATTCGATCGACTCATTATCTCTAATATCTGTTTCGCGTCGCGGCCAATTTAACCCCCTAGCTAATGCCCTAACCTCCGTACGCAACCGCCACTCATCAGTGAGTGGACATTCAAATAAGACATGCCCCTGTTATCTACCCCACCACACTCACAAAGCGAATCATTAACCTTCCCAATTCTACATAAAAATGATTTAAAATTACCGTGACCTGTTATTAATTCTACCGCCTGATACGATAAATTAACCCTCATTTCCCTAAAACGTGTAACGCTACCGATAAATTACTAGTCCACCTTCCATTTAAGGTATTATCCCACCTACTCTGCCAATCATTATCAAGTTTATCCCTAAAGGCTTTTTTAACTACACTAGCCGAAATTAACCCAAATCTAATAATCAAGCTATCTCCCATAGATAAATCCCGCAATTATTCTTAGTAACTTCAACGTTGAAACATAAAATTACTTACTATTTTATATTACTTTAATAGTTATTCTAATGCCTTTACGTTGAATTTACTAAAAAGAGTGGCGGGAAATTTAAATTTGGCTATTAGGGAAAGTTACTAGAAGTGGTTGTGAAAAATTATTTTTTTTATATAAAGAGATGTACCAAGAATAGAAGAAACTACCTATGTCAGGTAACCCCAATATGAACCCCTTACAAGTAAACACACTCGAGTTTTGCATAGTTTATCATTTATCATTATCCAAGACTTCCGTATTGCCCTAATTCAACAAATTTAAATTTTCCGCAATTATTTGTAGTTTAACAGGCGGCTGCGTTCAGGGAGTTTCAACGTCCTAACTTCCAAAACGCAGCCATTTTTTATTTGCATAATCGTTAGTTCCTTCATTAATTGTGGGAAATTTAAATTTACGTATCAGGAAAAAAATAAATGATTACATATAAATTTTGAATTCAAACGGCGAATATATTAAAAGATTACTGAATCTTTGTAATTTATTTCACATCTAGGTGGGACCTAGGGTTATTTAGCACGTTGCAAACGTCTAATTTATGCAACCAAAATTGCATGGCCATATGGGTTGCATAAGCATGTATCTGCGGTTCTTACTCGTATGTTCATATTTCCTCTACACGGTGTGAGCGTGGTGTGAGCCAACGATTACCCCTACAGCATGAACATTCGAAAAACTTCAATTTTTGTTTTTAATTCTACGTTTTCTCATATAGTATCTGAATATACTATATAAGTCATGTAACTATCAGGACATCGTTACCTATTTTCTTTTTAAATGAAAGCCTTATTCTTACTTCTTCTTGATATTTTATTTTTTTATTATATTAATTTTCTTAACTAGTGTTATTGTATTTTTGTTGCAAGCAGATTAATAATAGTTATATTTGAAATTTATCTGGAAATGGAATATAGATACAAACAAAAAACATAAGGTTAATATAAATGCATTTTCCGGCTTCCGGATTTTTTTTTTTAGATCAATTCTTATTGAGAATTGAATTTGCATAATTTCTCTATTAGTACATCTTTCTTTTTTATCGTTAAATATTGTTAAATATATAGCTACTAGCTTCATTTTTGATAATTATATCTATTAACTATTTAACTTTATAATTGGTATTTTCCCTAAATCGCAAAAAAAATTGGTTCATTTAAATATTCTTATTATTATTTCCAACTTTTAACAGCATTTAAAATTAATCACAAATATATGTATATTGTAATATTAGATTTAATATTATCAAACTGAACTCATATTGGTCGATTATAGATATATATTAACTAATTGCAATAAATTAACAAAAAGCTACATACATTTTTTAACACTACAAACACGTATCTTTTTACAAGTTAATAAAAACTTCTATCTATACTAGTGCAGAACGTGTAGGTGGCCCTATTATTCAAATAAACGTAATTGTATTTCTCATCATTAAATAGTTAACAGTTAATTCGGTAATTTACGCCTTCATATTAACGTTTTCATTCCCATTTTTTAATGGATTCCTTGTTTAAGTAGGTATATACTTCGTTTTTGTACAAATTGTGTGAAAGTGTGTAAGCAGGCCTTGCTCAGCTCTTTTTTAAATTGTCATATACGCGGATTTTATCTATATACACATATGTATAAACAAATTCTCCGTCCTTCTTCGCACGAACGCGTATAAATAAACTATTTGACGATAAAGGTCATCGATTTTGAATTAACAACGGATTAATATAGTGTGTCAGTTCTTTAAATAGTGGCACTAAGTAATCACTTTAGTTTTTACCAAAACGGTGTGTAATATTTCGCGGAAACTCGCGAACGCATGGTTCACAATACACAGAGCGTGCAATTGCTTTTTCTATTCTGATTTTTATCGCGTGCTAATCTATACGATATACTGTCAGAGTTGTTAAGATCTGTTAATTTTCAAAAATGCGATAATCATATTACAGACTAGTTCGTCCTCGGTCGTAGAGATCGTATATCTGATGTGCTATGACAATTTCTTATGCGAGTGAAGTCACCACAAACAACGGAATCGGTTGTTTTTTAAGATTATTAGCTAGGTAAATATATTTATTTTATATTATGTCTATATTTTTTAAATTAAGATTAATTCAATTGAGGTGTTTTATTATATGTATTGTGTTTTTACATATATTAGGTTTTTAAATACGTTGATTCATAAATATAATACACAAAAATATTGAGTGCTAACGGATGGGTTATGTACTTAATTGCTAAAAAAGAATTTTCCTAGTTTTAAATTTATATTATGTTATATAAATTATAATTACGTGTATATCAAATATAAAATATTTTAATAGACATTCATAAATTATCTAGATAAAGATTTATATTTAGTTTTATTACTAATATATAGAAAGATAGATCAATCAATAGTCGATTTTTGGAAATTCATATATCAGTTTCGGTATTAAAGTTTGTAAGTTGCATATTTAGTTCCCGCAAAACTTTCTATTGATGTCGAAACATTATTTTCATACAAAGTTCGTCTGTATAGTTATTTAAAACACCGGCTTTTCATATTCCTTTCAACGTACTTTTTAAATTTTACATAACAGATTACATAAGCGTCTCTAGTCTATAATGTTTATTTTTATTATGTATATAATCGGCCATAAGCTTTGTGTAATCTATTTTAACTAAAAGCTACAAGTAGGTACATATATAGGCCAACCTAGATATACAGTCTGTTGAGAAAGTAACGGACAGTAATCCAAGTTAGGCTTGTTTTTTTTTTTTGAGAAACACCAATTTTATTTTTATAAAAAGCACCAGTTTAGACCTTGTGTTTTATACTATAGCATCATTTATTTTCTTTCAAAATCGTTTTTCTCAATTTTTCTAAACAGAAATGAATTCTTTTTATTATAGTACCTATATTTGCCGAATACAAATGAAGGACCGCGACCATTTATGGGTTGTTTCCTTTTTCTTTTTGTTTACAGAATGATTACTTGATGTTTTTCTTATATTTTTGATAAAAATAATTCGTTATAATTTATAACACATCTTGCAATTGTCGGATAATGACTCTCCCTTAAAATATTTGAAACTTATAAATACTTTGGATACATTATTATTAATTCATTTCGGGCTCACAGTTTTCATTTTATTTTTGGATTTGTTGCCTCCAATTTTTTGAATTACTTGTTCCATTAGATTAGACCCTCATCTTCAGATAACCCCACAAAAAAAAAAAAATCGGTGTAGTTACCTAAGGTGGAGGATTTAACCATTAATTTAATTGCTTTTCATCGCCGTATTCATCACCGAAGAGTATTGTTGGAAAATATTCGTGCATTAACACCAAACTTCATTCCGAATAGAAAAATTTAAATTCCCCGCAATTATTTTTACTAGTTTCAACTATGAAGCATGGAGTATACTACTTCAGTGTTACAATACGTTGATTGATGTTATTCCTTAAGCCCTTTCTGTTGAATTTATTAAAAATAATTATGGCAAATTTCCTTTGGTATCCTGTTCGCATTAAATTTGTAGTTGAAGAAAATCAGCATTTGTCATCACAAAACCCAAATAGCACTATTAGTTTTCCAACATATAGGGGCACGAGAAACAATTGTATCTAAAGTCTACTAATTATTTTTTATCTGTAGTTATTTGAAAATTAAGGTTTATATTTGAAAAGCTTAAGACTTCAAATCCAAAACAATATGGAAAAAGTCGACTCGGGAAGTGAATATAATTAAATCTTTAGGGAAACATTTTGAACTATTATGAGCATTAGTATGATTACTTTTGTTTTAGGTATTGAAATTACCTTTGTTAGCAATAAAAACTATTTGCTTTAGCACTAATATTTCTAAAAAAAAGAATTTATTTCTGTTGAAATAAAAAAAATACTTATTGATATAATAATAAAAAAAAAGTGATGTCATGTGGTCATATCTATCTAAGAAGATATGGAAAATACCTTGTTGGCTACCTAGTGTGTCCTTTATAAAAAATAAAAATAATTTTAAAATATGTAACTCTATGAATATTGTGCCGTTACTTTATTGCCAGACTGTATAAGTAATACCTACAATTTATCTAATCAGAATAATTATTCCTTGTTGCATGCTATTAAGAAATTTTAGTACATCACACACAAATTTCACGGATATTAAAAGGTATTATCAATTATTAGTGAAGATTCGATTTGAAGCCTTCTATCTTATCACTTCGAAATTTTATCGGAAAATTCACAAGATATTACATGAGGGACTATGTCAAAAGTTGTGAAATAAAATATGAGACGCGCGCTCTAGCCAGGCCGTTTAAGCCGATGCAAATTCTTTGTTACAACACAACGGAAATAAAATAATATGACCGTCTCATACACTAGCGCAGTTTGCACTTCTAAAGGCTATAACGTCTTTTTAAAATTGTTATTGAGGTACGATTGCTGTAATATATTAACAATGGTTTATATTTTTAGATAAATTATTATTTTTCTAATTTCTTTTTTGTTACAGATGGAGAGGTAGCGTTTATAAATTAATATGGGCCGATCTCCTTATATATCTCATCTTATATTACGCCCTAAATTTTATCTACAGGTTCGTCTTAACCGATGTACACAGAGCGTAAGTTCCCTCATATGAAAATCAAAATCTCCAACTAATAACATTTCGCTTGTAAAAGGAATTTCGAAATCGTAGTCGAATACTGCGGCAATAATATCACCCAAGTTCCTCTCAGCTTCGTCCTGGGCTTCTATGTTAGTCTGGTGATGACGAGATGGTGGGATCAATTCCAGACGATACCCTATCCGGATAACATGGCGCTCTTAATCAGCGCTTCAATTAAAGGCAACGTAAGTAACGGATATTTACCGTAAAGGTGGTGGTGTTATGGCAAATTAAATTTTTCCTCAGGATAAACATTGTAGGATAATCAGGAGGACTTTGGGAAGATACGCTTGTCTTAGTTTCGCGACGACACTGAGTCTGATGTCTCCAAAGGTAAAAAAACGTTTTCCGACGTTGCAACACTTCGTTGACGCTGGATTGATGATGCCTGATGAGAAGAAAATTATGCAGGACTTACAGGAGGAATATCCAAATTACCCGCAATTCTGGTAGATATATTCTTCGAAGTTAAAAAAAATGTAAACACCAAGGTATAGAAACCTGAAAGTTGAGCAGTAAAAACTATAAAACAAACACGTCACTATATCTTGTTTGGCTCAAAGGCAATACAACTAAATTTAAATTCAATGGCAATCTGTCTTCATTCATTCATATCTCTAAATAAGTCCTGCAATATTTCAAGCTGTAAATTTAATTTAAAAATTAATGAAGATCCCGTGTATTAAATAGTGCACAAAATCTGACGTTGCAATATATTACTTTTTTTTATGAAAACGCTTCAAATACAGTTACCGCCAAATGTTAAAGGCACCCTAGAATGTATGTAAATAATCAGAGTAAAATGGTTACAAAAACAAAACTCGTAGCCCAAATATTAGAAGTAGTTTTTTTTTTCTTTATTAAAGATTATTAATAATAATTTCTTAATTTCTATGTATTTTTAATCCAGTTGTACTACTTTTTTTCCTGATGGGGGAAAACTGACGCCGCAGAACTCTGAAAGTGCATAAAAATATAATACATTAGCAAAAAATATTTGTAAAAAATATTGTAAAATCAAAAAAAAAAAAACAATTACAACATTTAAAATATCTTTTGTAGAGATAATGTAAAAACGAAATCCATTGCTGGCATCAAGGGTGTGCCTGTAACATTTGGCGGTAACTGTAAATGTCAGTTTATAGTTAAAAAGGATTTTATAGAAGTGAAAATAAATATTGTACTGTTTGCTCTTAATAAAAGCTAAGATTTTTGTTCCTCCCAACCTAGGTTTTGCACTAGCAGCCACAGAAAACAAAAACTTTAATGTTTGCAATAGAAAACAATTATTTTGATGTAGAATATACCTGTTCCTCTCTTTTTTGTCTGCTTCCATCATAATTTGAATCGTAATTATTATAATCACTCTGAAATATTGGGTGCCTGGCTGGTAGTCGAGTGGCTTGCACGCTTGGACTATTAGTGCGGAGTCCGGGGTTCAAATCCTGCTCTGGTCAATTACGATAATAGTTTTTTCCGAGGTCGTTCAGAATCACGGGTTACTGATTTCGGTAATATAAAATTTATCTGTTAACCCATACATACGAAAACATGCTGTTAGTCCTTCTGGTGGCAAAACAAGAGCCCAGCATGTTTTTGATAATTAATATTGTTGTCTGTTAATCTTGAAGCAAGGGATATCTTGAAGTCGCAAAGTGTCATCCAAATCCTACTGTACAAAATGATTATTCTTTGGAATGATTCCAATAATTCTCGATAATCATCTCGCAGTTGTTTTTGCGTTGATATATGAAAATTCAACAATGATATGATGAAAAGCGGGCATCAACATTCATTACTACCAGTTATGTACATAGGTATTTCCCTCAGATTGCTCTAAATGTGTTCAACAGTGCAACATCTGAAATTGAGGCCATTGTTAAATTCAAAACATCTTCTCAAAACTATCTCAAAAATGTGATGACTTCAAAGCAGATGCTATAGATTTTGATTTAACAACTTTTCTAGATTTATAATGGCATAATTTATACGGCCTATATAAATTCTATTGGTTACCTATCTTCTTCTCCTTCTTGTTTGGCTCTTAAAACGACAAAGAGGTTTTCATACTCGCCAGTCCAATATTTAAGATATGTTAAGCGCATCTCACATCACATCTGGATTCCTCTGCTCAAATAGAGTCATGCAAGCTCTTTTCCTCGAAATTAGGGACTCGTTCAACAATTACTTGCCTTGAAAAATCACAATAATGTTTTTTCTTTCAGCGCAAAAATTCCACGATTTTAGTAACCATGAAAATAAGGATTCCATTCCAATTATGCGACTACGCTAAACTTTTGCGTATTGTTTTTTTTTAATTAAAACAAGACGGCGGGTGTGAGCTAAACTTTTAAAAAAATTACAACAAAGGTTACCCCAGACCATCCTAGTCAGCGTAGTCTACATTAAATCTCTTATTAGTCGAATGCCCCGGTTTCGACTAATGCTAGTGGCCACGAGTTAGAATCTCACTCTGCTGGTTTTTTTTTTTTTGGGGCCGTAATGATGATTAGAAGAGAAAGCAGTTAAGGGTGCCTGACAAGCAATAAATTGCTTAGGCTTTTCTACCCCGAAAAAAAGTAAACCTCAAGCTATTTATTTTTCATCTATTCTGCATTAGGTTGTATGTACTACACATACTTATCTTCTAGTCAATGTTTGAGACGAAATGGGAGCCTGACTAAAGGTATGATAGGTATATAGTCCCTATTTGCCAAATGTAGATTCGTCTCCATTGCCTATTACTAGAGGAATTCCTCAGGGATTAATTCTAATGCCTCTCTTGTTCATGATTTGTATAAGTCTTTTCTCTAAATGTGTTAAAATTTGCAACATTCAAATGAACACTGATGGCAAGCAGTTGTACTTGTCTAATGTCGTTTAGATGTTTGTGTGCGGAGTGATATTTAGAAAACTTATTAACTCTTATTAACATATAAATGAATAGTTTTTATTTTATGTATAGACCCTCTGATTTTGACACATGTACATCTGCAATTTTATTTCAGTTATTTAAGACTGCAGTAAAAGAGCAGGGAGCAGTATTATTTCTGTATTATTCAACTGTCCCTATCTTTCAATTATATTTAGTTTGTTTTCACTATTTTTAATAGACATCAATGGCGGCTCGTGACAATATTGTGTGGTGGGGCCAATTTCGGGCCGACCCACCTCCTCCCCATTGTATTAATTTTACAAAACTTTGAATCAGTTTAGCTCAGCTTGCAGTAATTTATTACCTTGTTTATTGACAATTAAAATAATACCGACACAAACAAATTGATGCAAACAAATTTAGAAGCCATTTTAAAGTGAAAAATACATTAAGGTCTTATCGGGAATACTTATCTACCTAAATATAAATACTAACGTATTTAGCTTCCGCTAAATCCGCGGGCAGACCTATAAACTGTCTGAATACTTGTCTGTATAAATAAATACAAAGCGTGTTTCGTTGCATCAAATCATGAGAATCGCAACGTTCGTTCTGTACTTAAATGTGTGTACTTATCGGTATTTTTACAGAAAATAAAAGCTTTTTAATGACTAATTTGTGATTTGCAATGGTGGGGTCATGGCCCCGTGGCTCCAACAGGAGCCGCCACTGATACGTATTACTTTAAGTAACTGAAAAATAAAAACATTATATATCTGTGTTGTGTGTTAGATTGATATACTACACATAATTATTATATACTTAATTATCCTTTAATATATACTTTAAATTGACAGGTTACCATTAGCCTGGGCTTCCAACATAGCTGCCAGAGCTAGGCAAGAAGGTCTCATAAGAACAGATGTGGGTTTAAACAGTATTCTTCAAGAAATTAACGCTTTCAGGACTAAATGCGGCGGTTTACTAAATTATGATTGGATTAACATACCTTTAGTATATACCCAAGTGCGTTCTTACTCTGCTAGTAAAAAAATATATGTTCTATGATTTCCTTCCTAGGTAATCACAATAGCTGTATACACGTACTTCTTAACTTCAGTTATTGGCAGACAATTGATAGGAGACAGACAAAATATCTTATATTTCCCATTTTTGGCTGTCCTTGAGTTTTTCTTCTACATGGGTTGGGTTAGGGTAGCAGAGACCCTAATCAATCCATTTGGTGAGGACGATGACGATTTTGATGTGGTGTGGATGATTGATAGACATGTCCAAGTATGCACCAATCCTTTTTCTTTTATTGTTAATTCAACGGTAAATTTTAGGTGACTTATTTAATAGTAGACAAAATCCATGAAGACTACCCGACATTGATGCAAGACCAGTATTGGAACACATTAGTCCCTAAGCAGCTTCCCTTTACCGTGGCTTCGGAAAAATACAGATCGGACTGTCCACAGACATCGACTGCAAAAATGGATATAACGGAAGTTGATGCGGAAGTGCTGCTACCAGGGCTTCGACAGGTTCGTGACGGCAGAGTTTATAGAACCTTTTGGCGCTAATTTCTAATTTTTCAGAGAGTCAAGAATAACAGCTCTTTCACAGATCGAACGCGTAAGTTAGGGACCTAATCGTAAGTTAGCAGTTATTATACGTGAATATTGCGTTTTACAGCTTCAATATTAAGACGTATGTTCGGTTCTCAACGACAAATTCAGCGTAACAATCTAAAAGATAGTTTCAACTTAACATCGGTGACAACAGAAGAGCTAAGAGTGTAGAATTGCTTCAAAATTAGTTTGGGCATATAAATCACAATTCTGACTATTTTCAAAAATAAATACGCTGCAAATCCGCAATAATTACATTATGCACTACAGAATAATACATACAGGTGGCTACTTTTTTATGAAGCCACTATATGAGGGAATGTATAAGAGCAGGGTCTCAGAGCTCGGCCCCAAGATGTGTAAGCCAAAAAAAAACGTAAAATGTTAGATCTGATAATTAGTAAAGTTGAAGAATAAAAATAAGTAGAAACTCGATTTAAGAATTCATACGTTTACTTTGTTGATAGTAAAATAAATCTATCTATCTACTATATTCACACTTTTAAGTGATACAGTGAAACCCCTTGTAACGGACACCCCTCTTTATATGGACACTTTTAAAAAGTTAAAAAGCATTGAACATCAGTATTTGAAACCTCTTTACGAGGGACAACTCTCTAACGGACAAAATTTATCTTTCCTGCACAGATGTTTGCAAAACATTGGGACTGAAGAAAACCCTATTCATAAATGTATTTAATGTTTCTTTTTAATGATCACATTCCAATACATACTTAACATATGTATACATTAACTTGTGATATTACTTAAATTAAAATAGTATCCATATTTTTTTTAATTATTTTAATTTTTCTCGGTCTGTTAATCTGGAATCTGGGACAAGTTTATAGTGGGTATTTATACGTATTTTCTTCATATTAAATAAAAAAACTACCAACTATCTAACTTTTCGGCACTTTTTTCATCGAATTGAATTATCTTGAATGAACTAATCCGATTTTATTGATTGTTTCCTTTTTCTGCTGCCTGTCTGGGCACTCTTTGTAAAGTGACTTTATTGGGTTTATTTCAGCCCTCGAATACATTTCAAAATGGATTTGATTGTACCCAGAGTATATTAGTGCCTGACTGTTGCAACATATATCCGCTTATTTTTGTAAGCGCTCTGATATTTTTCTAGTGAAAAAGTGTTTTTCACTATGCTGCAGATTCCAGCTCCATTCCCGGTTTTTGATCCATCTGTAAATCAGATCAATTCTCCGAACCTCCCTCTGTAATTGGATTAATTCCAGCTTATCAGATCCGTGATTTCCACCTCGTAATTTCTGTTATAAAGATATGTTGAAATTCTGTGTCAGATCTCATTCCCAAAAGCTGCCTTCCACATATGGTGGAGAATATTATTGTGTCGCAATCCTGCACATCTGCCACTTGGCAGTTCTTGCAATTTCAGATGCAGCATTCTTGTCTCTCGCACTATCACCAAATGGAGAGGAGAGGTTTAGGAAGCATTCCAATGCAGTTGTAGGAGTGATCCTCATTGCTCTTGTTATTTCTAAACATGCACGCCTCGATCTGTACCTTGCTAACTTCAGTCATCTTTGCCCACAATACCATCAGAGATGCATAAGTGATGGTCATGTGTTTAACTAACATACCTTAGCGTATGTCCAGTACATCATATTACGTCGATGGTCTATATTTTGGTAGGTAGGTATGTACATCAATCTTTAATACATGTTTTCGAACACTCCTCTGCAAGGGACAAATGCGTAGGGCCCGTGACTGTCCGTTATGAGGAGGTTTCACTGTATTAACAAAAGCTTAGTCGTAATTAACGAAAAATAAAAACTCCCGTGCAGCTCTAATATATTATTCCGCATTGGAGAAGTACCGTATTCAGCTGAACAATAATTGAATTCGAGATAGAAACGTTCCATTCCCATTATTCGTGAAATTATACATAAAATCAAAAGTTATTGTCAGTTGCTGAATAACTTAGATAAAACAGTTCTGCTTACTGCATCTGAGATTGTACTTTCTTTGTATTTTTTTTTGTCTAGAATAATCTTATGTCGTTATTTTAGCGCAATAAAGTTATCCATTATTATTTGTAATATAAGCTTAATCAAGCGTCTCATCTCAAGCTTTCCAGAGGATATAACAGTATAACCTGGTATTACTATATTTGACCCTCCAAGGTTATAACTGCAACAACTGTGGAAATCTTTTTTAAAGTAGAACTTATTACAAATTATTTACAACAATAGTGAACAGAAGTAGCGGAGTAATACCTACTACATAATTAATAAACAGACTAATTTAATGCGGATAACTCCACAGTATAATTATCGAGGGTTCAGCAAAAGTTAGCTAGCTAAAACTACATCGATAAATATCTTTTAATTCTTTATTATATCAATATTTCCGTAATTTTTTGCCTTCGTCAGGGTAGAATTTCGAAAAATTGAAAACATCTCGTTAGAAATGCGAGAATATAATGATTACAGATTAAGTTTTTTAAAAAAGGCAAAAAAAATATTGCCGAATAAATTGTATAATAAAGAATTAAAAAAATATATATTGATGTTGTAAGGGTGAAAAGAGTAAAAACCTCGTTCACAAATATATTAATATTTGATTACTAGTTTCGCCTTGCAACAGCCATCTTCAGATCACTAGAAATACAATATAAATTAACGAATTAACGGTAAATAATTATGGATTAAATTATGCTAATTTAGTATAAAGCAAATGATTAAACTATAACTAGTAATGTAATGTAATCTAAATTACAATAATAGGTGAAATTTTTAAAAATATTATGCATTAAAAGTTTTCTTACGCGTCAATCCATTGTCATCGCCAAAAATTTCAAAATTTAAAACAGTTATTTTATCCTGTAGTTTTTATTATATAACTATGCTCAAACAATTATGGTAATCATATTTGGTGTTTTTATAGATTGACAATAATTCTATTGACGGTTAAGTAAACTTTTAATGCATATTTTTAAAAATTTCACCTATTATTGTAACTTAGATTGCATTATATTATTACATAGTTATATAGTTGAATCATATGTTTTATACTAAAAAAAATTAACATAATTCAATCCATAATTATTTGCACTTAATTGATTAATTTATATTGCATTTCTAGTGATCTGAAGATGGCTGTTACAAGCCGAAACTAGTAATCAAATATTAATATATTTATGAACGAAAGAACGATTTTTCACTCTTTTCGCCCTTGTAATATTCATCGTTCATTTGATACTTAGAATACAATATTGACATTCATTATAGAATTTTTACTGAACCTAGATAATTACTGTGGAATTGTGAGCGTTAAATTAGTCTGGTTATTTGAGAACCTCTATGAGACAAGACCTACTTGTTAGTACCGTCTATAGAAAAAGAACTTGAAAAATCATTTTTTTTCAGTTATTGGTTTTATTAGTTTAACTTTCCATTAGAGTGACTTTTTTTTAATGTATTCTCGTTTTTCCCAAAAAAATTTGATACGGGATCTCAGAGCTAGTAAATAAGAAACCACTGCAAGTCGAATAGGAAAGAAAATTGAATATTTTAAAAACGGATAGAAAATAAAACAATCTTTCCCTTGTTTTCATGAAAATCTTTTATTTTTATTATTTGATTGCGTTTCATTCGTCTTTAAAATACACAACAATTTTCCCATTTAACAGTATCTTATATGTACAAATTTCTGAAATTCCAATAATGTTCCTCTGTGAAAATATAGCCACCTATATACCATCTACAAAACAGACTTCAATTACTAAGCACACACGATTTAAAAGCATTGCTTAGCTTTCGAAAAATCTTAGAACTAAAACTTTAACCGTTTCATCTTTGCAATAACTCAAACCATCAATAGTCAGAATTGTTGCTTTTTCATGTAATCGCTTTCAGTCCTTTCCTTCGCAACTAATAGTTGCTAAACAGATTGCATGAAGTGGAGGTTGGTATTGTTTAAGTATCGTCTGCAGACACCTTTATTTGAAGGTGCTCGCAAATTTCAGAGTGAAGATAAAAAGTTAGGTCCTGGTGACACTGTAGATCGTAATAATACCAAGTCCAGCCTTAATTCGCCTCAGACGTCTAAAGGTGAGGATAAAGAAGATGAAGATGGTGAAGCTGTAGATTTCGATAAATTGAAGAAGTTGAGGCAGATGCTGATGAAGCAGAAGGTAATCAAATATATGGATTTACTGAAGCAGCGGGGCACAGAAGAAGAGGAAGAGAAGATTGTAGATGACATAGTGACACCGACAACAAAAGGAAATTAGCTTTTTTATAATTACGAATTGTAAAGCCAATGAGCTGCTTTTACATGTTCATTTTTCTAGAAAAAAAAAAAATGCAAAGAAATATTAGTTTTCTTTAAGAAGTAATAACTGAATTGTTTTCAATCAAAATACTTCATGATGGGAATAAATGAATTTTAATAATGCATAATATACTTAAATAATTAAAATTATATTATTTATAAAACATATAGCTTAAATAAAAATTTATTATTTATTTCGAAGTTACGGGTCGTGTGATTTTATATACATTACTTCCTTGCCTGTTTTTTTGATGATATCCATGATTTCGTCCGAAGTTAAATTGGTCGTTACTTCAACTTTCTGCCCTTTCAAATCTATATTCACTTTCTCAACACCCTTACCTGAAAATGATTTTAGAAGTAAAAAATAGAATTGAATAACCTAAATAAATAATACAAACCTTGAAATTTATTCAGAACCTTTTGCACCGTGCCTGAACAACCCTCACAGGTCATTTTAACTTGATATTCGTGTACTTTTAGCTGGAATTGTAAATTGGTGTATCAATTTTATAAAAATTAAACAAAAGAAATACCATAGCTATAAATTTTTTTTATCTTTACACATTACAATTATTACCACAATTTATTTCCTCTTATCTATTCTGTTATTCATTTGAAATATGGATACAATTAAATTTATTCGCATTGATGATAAGATCGTAAGTGTACTTAAAAAGTATAATCTGCTTTAAAATTCAACCTAGTAATGATGCGGAATGTATTGCATGTTTTGCAGTATGTAAAACTGAACAGGAATTAGTTTGTAAAAGCCAGAAACTTTTAACACAAAGGCGAATGTAATTTCAAAACCCTGATAAGTTCCATTTCATTGTATTGTTGATAAGGAATACAGTAAAATAATGTACACAAAAGATTAAAAAGTTAAAAATAACAATTTCTTACGATTGAGTGAAAATATTGGAAAATCTTCCAAATTACTATAAATTAAACATTTTACATGAATATCCTTGTGCTGTGTTTGTTATTGTTTAGAAAATTGTTGAAAATTTAACTACTTTTGACATATTGTAATAGACGTGGAAGTTAATGTATTTTTAACGCTATAGTATTCAATACGTACCTCCGGCATTATTGTTATCTTGCTTACTATATACTTCTTATAATTAATATAATTTCATACTATTATTCCGAATTAAGCTGCCGTTGTAGTTCCATCACCCTCACAGAACAACATAAACTTGACAAATGACACAAGTGACGTTTGTCAAGCCGCTTAAAAAATTCAAACTATTCAAACGTGATGTTGTAAATCAATTGTTAATTATTTCTAGTAAAAGATGTCGCTGAGAAAGAAAAATATTTTAAATTTAGGTTCAATTTTAATATTATATAAATAAAACGAGGGTTTTGTCGTTTTGCTTAGTCATATTTCTATGAACTAGTTTTAAAAGGGCATGTAAAAAATCAGAAACTTTGGTTAGTTGCTTAGGGAAACAATATTACATTACAGTTTTGTGTAATACGCGCTTATCATTTGACTTTGATATTTGCCAATTAGCTTGCTTTGAACGCGTATGTAGATATTTTTATTTATTATATAATACCTAGATTGAAGTATAAAATCTACACAATTACTGTTTCTGTAAAATTTAGTTTTCCATACATGTAATTTATTTTGTTGTATTGTTGTCATATTTAAATATAGCTTCGTCATGCCACATCCCATAAATACATCTAATTACTTCATATATTTTAACGTATATATTTTGATACGATGAAAAATGTTTACTGCTGCAATCATTTACCCGAGTATTCAAAACTTTTACGAACTTTTTCAATTCTAATTTCCCGTTCATTAATCAATTATTCACGAGCCACAAGTGTTTGGCGGCCGAAAGATGGCGGTAAGTTTCTATTGTTGTGCCGAAATCAGAATTATTAAAATGGCGGCCTAAAGTTTGATCTCGTAAAGTTATGTGGAAACATTGCAAAATCGTGTTCGATATATCGCCCTTCCGAAAAAATCGGAAATATATACGTTCTGTGAATATCGTTTCGTGTTCTAGATGAACGCCCCTTTGAGTGAATCGTACAAATACATTCTTAGTTATCGTGTCTTTCAAAACAAGTGAATTGTGTACCATGGAGCCATATTTACGAAATATGTAGTCAAGGCGAATTAAAAATTCATAATTTCTCGAAAAGAAGTAAGTCGAGGGGTAAATTGAGATGTTTAGTCATAGGGAGAGAGTTGGAATCAGAATCATGCGAAAGCACCTGATCCGTACAAGGACAAAATTTACTTTTTATTAACGTGTGTGTAAATGCATGTAATATGATGTGAATATGTGTTTTTGATTGATGATTTGTAACCATGTATTATTTTATTTCAAGTGCTTCACGCGGTAACGTGATCATTAGCGACAGCATAGAACGCGGTTATTAAAATAACTGATGCATTGATAATTTTTGTATTTGGAAAATCCAGATATAACACATTTTAAAGCCTTAATTTTATGACTTGTGCATGTATGTATGTAGAATAACATGTTACATGTGAATGTGTATACATATATGAAATAATATTGATTCCAAGAATAATGTCATATTTCCTGCACATTTATGCATATGTAATAAAAGAAAGTTATCTATTTGCTTAATGTAAATGGCAAATTAAAAGTCTTTTAGATTGAATTTTATCCACATTCACATGAGATTGATCAAATTGTTTAAAAATTCAGCAATTAGTATGTAATAGTTCAGTTGTTTGGAGGAAACATACGTAACAAAGGTTATAAAATTTATGTTAGTTTAATGTTTATAATTATAGATGTCGCGTTTTTATTATTATTATTTCATTACAGTTTGCAAAACATTGTAATGGAATAGGCAATTTAAATATTAAATGACTTCGAAAGATTTAGATTAAATTGATATGAAATTTATAGCATATGACCTTGAAAATTATTTTACTACTTTGTATTTTTTTGGTGATTCAATGTTTTTAACAATTTTCTTTTTTTTTTTTCAACTCAAGATGGTATGGCTACATGGCTTGCACTAAAACATACCAGACATGGATCCTGTTGGGCCATGGTCGGCATACGCTTCCTATAACCGCTTAGCAGGCGTCCAAGCTGGTGGCAGCACTGGTGACTTGCACCATCACCTCACCAGCAGTACTACAACGGGTTCGCCTGCGACCACGACTACCCAAATCCTACCTGGCGGTTTTCTTTCCCCACCACCAGTAGGCTATGAGGTTTTCAGCCCTCTTTTCCATCCCACCACTAAACCGACGGCGCACTATGTCAACCAGCATAGACAGGCGTTGGCGCAAGCGCAGGCCGCGGCGGCGTCAGCTTCTAAACAATCCTCCGACGGGGAGTACCACCAGGCCCAAGGTTTCTTCGATCAGGGACCCACACCTTGGCAGCAGAACAGCCCCTTCGGAATCCTACCACACGAGAGCGTCGTAGCGACCACCAAGGCGGGACCATACGAGAACTTCAACGCTCATTTCGCCGCCCAGAGCTTAAACCAGTTGGTGGCGACCAATTCGAAAAATGTCAGACCTAGAAGTCCACAGGTCACTACGACTACCACGAAGACATCGTCATCACAACCGAATACGAGCACATTTTTTCAGGTATGCATTATATTTTACACATACACGCCTTAGTGGTTTTAGCTTTACAGTGTAGATGAGGATTTCGGTATAATCTTTTCTGTTGTTTGAGCAGCTCTTGATCCACTTCTAACTCATTGCCTTCCTTACCTCGTTTTTTACAACTTTACCGCTCCAAGTTCGACCTGGACGACTAAGTTCTCTCCGATCTGCTTAATACTCCTGCTTCCATACTATGTATCATGTGTTTGAAATCATAACTGCTTTTGTTCAACTCCTTTTCAAAACCTCATCTGAATGCTACGTTTCACAACTGAGTATAGGAAACATTCCAGTTGTTCAAAATATTTTTGTGGTAAATAATTTGCGAAATATTAACAGCTTTTCTTTTTGTTAAATCTATAATACATAATAATAAGAGAAAAAACAATAAAATCCAAAATATAAATAATGCCGCGAAAATAAGGCATTGAGAGGGTGACTTAAAAACTTGCATACAGGCCTTGCTTTACACTGTTTATTATTTATTTTCTTATTCAATGGCGTCTGTTATATCAGTGATGAAGAGAAAAAACAATTAAATCCAAAATGTAAATAATTCCGCGAAAATATGTTATTAAGAGCTTGACTTAAAAATTTACATACAGGCCTTGCTTTACATTGTTTATTTTTTATTGCCTTATTCACTGGCTTCTGTTATATCAGTGATGTTTAGTTAAAGTTTTAGATTTAATTTCTGTTTTCTTTCCTTTTATTTCTCGTCATTCCTATTTCCATTCCAAGCTGCCATAGATTTTTGAGGCACTGGAGATCCTGTTTATAGATTTCCCGATTGGAGACACATTCTTTGGATATTTGGAAATTTCGTAGTAGATTTAAAAAGTTGAATTCCACCAGCATTTGTCTTGAATTTTTATATTTAGAAAGAAATCCTAATGGAAAAAGAAGCGGTCCTAATTGGAATCGATGTGGTTTAGCTCTAACTTTCTATCTCGAACTCTGAAAGTGGTTGTGAATAGAAATAATCTTTCTTTTTTACAATTCTTTGCGATTTCTTCCATTAAAGTAATGAAGAGCAAACGATTTAACTATTTAAAACCAAATTCATTGTAAATTTTTGCTAGTAGCCATAGTTAGACAAGGTTTATGGAACAGACATTATTCTTTTACTCTATCTTCTGGCTATCTCCCTCCATTTCTTCATGCCAGTTATTGTTTCTCTCGTTTTTTTGTCAATTCATTCCACTTTCTATCATTGCTTCTCTTATCTCGCCGTACCAAATTCCTTTTGGTCCTTATACTTATGTTTTCTAAACTTTTTTTTTTTAGTTTCAAGCATTTCTTTTGTTAATCTTCATATACCGTGGCTCTACCCTTTTGGTTTTACTTCTTGTTATGTGCTGTATTGGTTTTTTAATTAATTCCTTATTGTTTTATTTTTCATTCTGTTTCTTGTTTTATTTTATTTTTCTTAAGAGTCCAAAACATTAGTTCTTAAATGTATGCCTTTCAATTAGAATTCAGAGTATTCAACTGTAGGGGATAGTGACATTTTTCAATGGCTTCTTTTTCAATGATATTTTGCGTTCTTTTTTTTTTAAGAATGTTGACGTTATTGCATTACATATTCTTCCTCCTTTCTTCATTCTTTCATTTAAATCTTTGACTAATTTTTCGTTTGCTTCAGTTATCGTATTTAGATATTTATACAGGGTATTTCTGAAGTGATGATACAATTTCTCTAAGGCTAGCAAACCCAAATCTACTTTTTTTTCTGTCTTTGGCAATAAAATTTTTATACAAAGATTGCAAGTTTATTACAGTATGAAAATAACAAATTAATGTATTTCTGCGTTTAACTGTATAATTAGGAGGAATTTTTCCCAAGAAAGATTTTTCTCACGCAGGATTCGAACCTACATCTCCTCGTTTACCGGACGAGCGCTTTACCAATTAAGCTAGTAGAGGAGGATGATTCGAGCGTTTAACCGAACATACGTCGATATTAGATCTTTTTTCTTTTGGAAAAAATGTTCTTGGGAAAAATTCCTCCTAATTATTACAGTTAAAAGCAGAAATACAAAATTTTTATAGTTTCATAATTTGTTGTTCACTGGTACACTTACAAAAAACACGTCTACTTATGCGTATATAAAAAAAAATATTAGGGAAAAGAACTTTCTATTCCAATATTTACTGTGGAAAATAGCATTTTCCAATAGCTAAACAAGTAATGTCATTTGTAGTTAATAAAAAATGTTCTCACTTGCTGCTACAACAACTGCTGTAATTTAAACTCGTACTCGTATTGCAACAAACGTCATTATAACATTAGTGTTTTAATATACTATTTTAGATTAAAGTAATTAAAAGTAAAATAATCAATTTTATCTCTGTCGATTTGTGAAATAGTAAGAAAAAAGAAAATAAATTAGAAATGGGCAAATAACGTTTTAAAAGGGACCTGCAATAAAAAAAATGCAGATTTGCTACAACACCTAAACGATTCCGCACTTTAAGCTGGATTATTTTTTGAGTTACTTTACTTTAAAGGGAAATTAGAAGAAAGTTACTAATTCATGAAAATATATTTTTTATTCTTAGTAAACAAATAAGAGTAAAAATCATCAATCATATTTTCTCTTAAATTGCTTATTCAAGTATTTCTATTGCAGTAATTTCCTTTTCTCTCAGTTCTTTTTGTCTCTTACAACTTTTATTGTCTTTCTAATTTTTAAGGACTCCTATTTTGATCGAAGTCATTTGCGAAATAGGTTTTGAAAGCTGTCTTAACATACACTTCCTTTTTTATATGGTTTGCAGGTCTGTGCAATCACCAAAAATTATAATAGAAAAAAATATTTGATTTATAAAATTTATAAATTTTATTTTTGCGTATGGAGTTTCTATTTCAATAAAATCAGTATGTTAGTGATTTTGAAAGTATTTTTCTTAATTTTTTATAAGTACTCTAAGAAAAAAATATAATAACAAAGTACTATAGTCAGTAAAAGATATTGGTATTTACAAAGGTTACAACTACCATATTTTTTTTTTAACCACGAGCCGCCGCTGTTACATGTGCAAGAAGCATCTTATATATATTAGCGATTAATTCTTTGTATAAGCTATTCTCCACTTCCACAGAAAGTTTATATTATAGGTTTAATACTTCTGTCATGTTACCAATCAAACAGACTTACATATGTAAATAAACATACTCACATTCTTCAAACTAACCTCAAAATTAGATTGTATGTACAATACCGCGTAGAGTGAGAAAAATACATAATGAAACAAAGGTGGATATTGATTTACCGCAAATACCAGACTTAAAATCTACTGGAAGGGACATTGTTTAAATTCATCAATTTCAACTACAAATTCACAAATTCAACTACAATATCTGATGAATTTCATCATATAAATTTTTGTTACTTAAAAACGATTTACTGAATTTGAACGTTGAACCTACATCTCAATTAGGGTGTGAACCTGAGGTTCTAGTACCCTTTCATCTCTGATAGAAGCGGCACGATCAAGCCACTGGGAGTGTGGGTGTTTGGAAGTAACTTGTGATAAGTTACTCTTCAGGGGAGATTGATGATCGTCATTTGAAACTCTAATCCGAAGCTAAGTCAGTTTGGGAGTTTTACCTCACTAAAAAGTGTTGAAGGCGGTCGTCAGGTTTAGAACGTTAGATGTTACTCTAAGAAAACAGTTTGCTGAATTTGCGTTGATCGCATTCAACGCAAACCATTAATGAAAATAAAAACTTGCGCTATACTAATATTTCTATACATTTACTCATCAATGTCAGTATTCTGTGTGCTCTCCGCTATGTTGCATATTGCCTTGTTACTGAAATATATAAATAAGCGGCCCTGCAAAGCTGCCATATCAGCTGTAGTAAAACAATATTTAATGGTAGCTGAAGATATTTGCTTAATTTTGTAATAATCTCTCTATTTTTAGAATTTGTTACATCACTTAATCAACACTCAGTATATCAATCTGGTCTCTTGGTTGTTCGTCAATTTTAATGTCGCATTATGCTATTATGAAACACTTGTTTTATTATTCTTTATCTTAATGTTATGTTTTACTTCTGTTAAAATTTTATTTGATAGATCCGCAAATAGAGAATTATCTAAGAGTCGCCACTATTGCGCGCTTAAGTTCGTTAGAGCACCTAGAGATGGGGGTGTATTTATTGAGCAACTTTTAAATTATTTATATATGTAAAGGTATATAAAGGGCACTCACGGTATTCTAGAGCTGCGTTTGGATGGTTGTTTGGTCAGAAAAACACCACTTTATATCCTACACTTTTATGACGTATTTAAGGCACTACACTCATCAGAGATCACGGCCTTAATCCCTATACATGGTCTTCAATCCCCTCGTATGCCCGATGTCTCGCAAAAACGCTGACACAGTTCCGGTATACGATTATGATCTCTAAATACATCTTTAATTTTTGCTTAAATCTACTTTATTTTTATGTGTTGGAAATTTCCATGGCAATATAAAATCAACTAGTATTGAAGGTAAACAAAGGAAACCAAAGATAATACAACCATAAGTAATAATCGGTTAGAACAGGGAAGTTCGTGAATTTATGATTTGGATGTAAATAAACACACTGTGATTTGTTAAGTTTGACTCGTCGAACGACAAATTCGTACTGATTGGAACATTGGACATTGTTTGCATCTAGCATTGGGACTTTTGCTATGATGCACTTCCTTAGAACCACACAGGTATATGTTGGTTTGTAGAAATTAGTTAATTGAGCGAAAGGGGTGTTAATAGTTAAGATACCATTATATAACATTCTTTAATATAATTGCAAGTATACAGCCCGCGAATAGAAATTTTTGCAGTGCCTAACTCAATGTGTTAGGTGTATACAGTTGTGGAATCGTAATCGCGATGCACCCCCCCTCCGGATGCAAACCTCGCATGCTTTCTGTGAGCCTCGCTGTGGCTGTCCTATTCATTTCCACTTGCTACTCCATACTCTCATTCTTTTGCAACGGTATGACTAGGCGACATGCTTGATAAAATGCATATGTTTTAGCCCGCACTGTAATAATTGCTGTATATGATCTGTTAAAATTTAATTGTTTAACTTAATTAATTTTTTTTTAATACTAAGATTCAAATTGTAAACCGTGGATCATATTAAATTATTCTCGATAATTATTCTCTACTTAAGAAAAGTGCAATTTCTCTTAATACGGCCCATTACCCTCATTTGCATAATTTCTCAGTATCTGCTGGAGCAGGTAGTTGATCCTCGGTAATGCTCATTAGTCAAATCGTTATATTTAGAACAAAATAGGACTCAGTATGCGCTCTGATTCTATATCTATTTCTATTATAAACTTTTTATTTTGATGAAAATTTACTAAATTAATAATTTTTTTATGTTTCGACAAATTTTTTATTGTCTTCAGAAAATATCAATGCCTAACACTGCGTAGGCTTTCACGGCCGGTGTAACTATAACTAACAGCTTCTTGCGGGTTTCGCCGTGTGTCAAAACTTTCGCTCGACGTTTCGCTGTTCATACTGACAGCTTCTTCAGGAAAGAAAAAAAAAGTTTTGACACACGGCGAAACCCGCAAGAAGCTGTTAGTTAATATCAATGCCTTTTTACATTAAACATTTAACAACACAACACAAACATTTTAAAATTTTACATTAAAATTTACATTTTTTAAAATTAATAACAATGTTATTTGTTAAAGTATTTTACTATACATGTGTGTGTAGCATACTGAATTCAAAAAAATTCAAAAATAAAATTTGTCGAAACGCAAATAAATGGTTTAATTTAGTAAATTTCTCATTAAATGGTGCAAAAAAGCCGCTATCTCAAGAAAGAAAAAACATAACTCTTTTTATTATTCACTCTATTCGTTATACATTGATATTATCATTTCTATTGTTTAAGTAATTATTTATAAATTTTTTAAATAGGTACCATCAACTTATGCTGCGGAATCTACAAGCAACACCAAGACATATTCGACAGCAAACACCGGGAACCTTCAACAAACTTGCATAGTAACATCACCATCCAATACGGCGGTCTCGAAAGATTACCGAGTGCCGCAAGTCCCTAACAGATCCGTCTTTCCATCGACGAGCCCGTCAAGGGCGGTAGAGAAGGCTTTCCCACCGGCGACTGTCAAACAGCAGCCCCAACAACCGCCACAGATCCAAACCAAAGCCCAAACGAAAATCTACCCGAATTGAGCAGTCAAACGGAGAGACAAAGGAGTAACGATGAAAATCAGAGTCAGTCCTCTCCGATTAGTTACACCATGGACAATTCGCGGTTGAATTACGCGGGAAACGCCGTCGGGAACAAGCGGAATCAATTCCAACATTCGAATTATCGCCATTACCAGCAGCAGCAGCAGGGCACCGATACGGATTTCCAACGGCCTAAGCCGGGATCGGATTATGCGATGACGAACGGACCTGATACCGGGTCTATACCTCGGAAACAAAGTCCGTTGCAGGCGCATTCTCAGGCGTCCCCCATAGGTCATGCTCAAAGCCCCGCCTATCCGATGTATAATAGTCCGATGAATTCAATTTCTTCTCCGCAACAAGCTAATAATCAAGTGACGCCGCCGTCTCCGCTGGATGTCTCTGTTTCGAGGGGTAATTCGCAGAATAACAATGTGGCGTACTCTTCAGTGATAACGAGAGCGTTGAATAATGAGAAGAATTACGGTGAGAGTACGAACGATCAAATCCGCCGACCAATCAAAATTGCTGGGACGATAGGAGGAAATACCAGCCGCCTCAGAATCCTCAGAATAATTATAATTCCGCTAATATGAACGTGCCGACTAGGCAAATCGAAATGGGTAATCGTAACGATCAACAGCAGCCCAATAGGAATACTCTACTGAACGTGAACGACCGGCAACAGGGTTATTTTGATAACCAAGTGACTATGGCTGATTTGAGTAGTTGCCGGGGAGATCCGATGAGTATAGTGAAGAATCTGCAGCAGAGTTGCCAGGTGCAACAGCCGGAGATTAAACAGGAGGAGAAGGTTAGCGTTAAGCGACGGAAAAGTAACGACAAAGGTGCTAATAATATGAACGAGAGTCCCGCTCCCCCCATGGATTACTTCCCTAGTCCCATTCCACCGCCGGCTCATAGTTCGGGCGGGAATCAGCAGCAACAGAACGGCGGGTATTTCGATTTTGACCGGTGGAATCTGCCGAATCCTGGTACGAAGATTTTTGGCACGCAGGGTCTGCACCAGCAACATCAAGGATTGATGGTGCCGCATCCGCACAGTCATCCGCCGCCCCCTTTGCCATATTTCCCGCCGTTTCATCTCCCGCACCATCCGACAGAGTATCCCTCTTCGGTCGAATTGACTCCTATATCCACGTATAGCGAGCAGTCGCCTCAACCGACCACGTCGCAATTCCCGCCGCAGGAGGATCAACCGAAAGTGGTGGTGCCGAATATCGAAGAGGAGTTGAACTATCTTGCCGAGGACAATGTCGTTTATAAACCTAGTGCGCCTCCTAATAACAGTGGTAGTTGTGTGCGCCCTAACACGGTGGTAAACAAGAAGAACGATAAGACGTCGGGGCCGGGTGTCGGGTTTATGAACAGTTACTTGAAGTTCTTGCAGGGGGAGAAGGACAGTTCGCCGCCGCCTTCTGGTAGGGGTCGCAAGCAGTCGTGGACTAAGACGAAAACTACCGTAACGGCGGCACCTGAAAATAAATCCGATACTAACGGGATGGTAGCTGCACCTCCGCCACCTCCAGTTGTGTCGGCTCCGATTACAACGACGAGACTCTCTCAAGGGGACCCACAAGATGATCCTAGGTAATTTGGAATGAATTTTTAAGTACAGTGGAACCTCGTTAATCCGGATCAATTGGGATCAGAGCCGATCCGGGTTACACGGACACTACAGTAAAAAAAAAGAGAATAAGACAGTATGTATACTTCTCACAGGAAAAATCGGGACACCAGCAATCGTGAATTTTAAAATTTCAGGGGTGTAAATGCAGCTTTCAGAGGATATATGCACTAATCAAAGCCATAAATCACATTTTTATGTGTATTATTATATAAAAATTTAAACAGAAATATAAATGTATATATAGAAAAAGGTTTATACATTAAATAAACACATTGGAATTTCGGTGGCGGTGTTTCCTTAGAAATACCGAATACGGAAATATTAATGCAAAAAAAAAATACATAACAACTAAAAGGCCTCTTAAGTAGACGGCACCATTTAGAAATACACATGTATGTATTTAACTTGTTTGATGTTATGTAGAGATAATTCTTTTTTTTTAAGAAAACAGCCATGGGATTTTAAAATTATATAATTATATGCTTTGATTTATGCCCACAAGTAATACCTGTGGCAATACTTTAGCAATAGACAATATGTCAATCAGCCTCCTGAGTTTTTGAACAATGTGATTTTCACATTAATTAATTACACTATTATTGATGTATTCATTATTGTTGTTTAGTATTCTTAAATATTGTATTACTACAAAATATTTTTCTATGTACCAAAAACAGTTTAAGATTATTTACAAAATTTTTAAAGCAATTAATTTCATAAAGAAATTATTTATTTTAATAACCCTTCGTTTATTGTATTTTCAAAAAATATATCTTAACTATCGCCTGTGTAATCCAATGTCGTTCTATTTTATTGAAATATAGCTAACACTTTTGGTCTGTAACACAGTTTCGGGCAGTAGCAACGAAAAAGTATTAAATGTAACAAATTCAACAATAAATATTTTAGCACTAACTGAGATTGACGAACAATATGCTTTCTTACAATGTTTGTTATGTATTATAAATCCAATAATATTTAAATAATTGTTAATAAACCTGTGCTACATAAAGACAGTTTGTAAAGAGACTCAGTGTTGGCCATATTTCAAGAAAATAGATCAACGACGTCAGATTACACAGGCAATAGCTAAGATATATTTCCTGAAGATACAATAAACGAGGTTCATAAAATAAATAATTTCTTTGCGAACTTAATTGCTTTATTTAAGAATTTTATAAATAATCTTAAACCTGGTTTTGGTAATTTTTTATAGATAGAAGAAAGCTTTATAGTAATACAATATTTAAGAATATCAAACAACAATAGTAATTAATACATCAATAATAGTGTTAATAGTAGTCAATAAATCTGTGAAAATCACATTATCCCAAAACTGAGGAGGCTGACTGACATATCTATTGCTAAACTAATACTCGCGAGCACAAATCCAAGTAAGTAACTAATATCAAAGCAGCACTAACGAGTAACATAATTTTAAATAATAAAATCTCATCACCACATGTTTTCTTAAAAAAGAATTATCTCTACATAACATCAAACAAGTTAAATACATATATATTTCTAAATGAAGCCGTCTATTCAAGAGGTCTTTTTGTTGTTATGTATTTTTTTTCATTGATATTTCTAAAGGAAACGCCGCCACCGAAACTCCGATTTGTTTATTCTATACATAAACCTTTTTCTCTATATATTTATTTTTCTCTTTAAATTTCTAGTCGTTACCTTTGATCGCAGTAACATATATAATTAAGTGATTTATGGCTAAGATAAGTGAATACGTCCTCCGAAAGTTGCATTTACAATCGAGAAATTTTAAAATTCTGAATTGCTGGTGTCCCGATTTTTCCTGTGAGAAGAGTACTTACAGAAAAATGACTTCATTTCGTAGATAAACAAATACACACACAAAGAAACTGAATAACTATATTTTTAAACTTATTTTGAACAATAAGGACAAAACTATTTGATACAAGGCGCCTTTCTTAAAAAAAAAAATATCCGTTAAAATTGATGCCGGTTCACGGGGTCCGACTTAACGAGGTTTCACTGTAGTATAATAGGATAAGTACAGTGAAATGGTTTATATATCTTTGAC